>JAJOOO010018454.1:0-28570 GCA_029582685.1 Solanum piurae | reverse complement strand
TATAACGACTATTGAGTTAAATATTTGATATTGACAATATTCTTCCATATTCTCTGTGGGATCGACCCCGACTCATAGTTGGGTAAATATATTGCATACGATCGTTTATATTTCTTTTCAAGAAGTATATTTGAACGTTATGAGCGAATACCTATGATTCAGTGATATGTATGACTAGAGGTGAATGCCCTTGTCTTTATGATTCCATGATATGTGTGGCTTGAGGTGACTTCCCTTGTCCTTCATGATAAACTAAACATTTATGCCTTGAGGTGACTCCCCCTTGCATTCATGACTATGAGCATGACTAGTTTGGATTGTAGGTCTAGATACCTCTCCACTTCATGCATGACTAAGAGGGGATTACCCTAGTCTTTATGATGTTAAGAGATGATGAACGTGAATGATGAACCTAAGTGTCTAGCTTAGCATGGATAGGATTATGGGGTCTTGTTCTACATGGCACAAGCTTCCCTTAAGGTGACTCGTGAGATGTTTGCTCTCATATAATGTATGCTTAGATAGTATTGTGCTATAGTTGCCTTCTTTGACATGATATGATTGACTAAGGTGATAGTTCCTTTGTCTATGTGAAGTAAGCTAGTAATGAAACCAAAGTAGGGTAAATATGACTATGATGACTTCAAGGTTATACTTAGAGTGAAGGGTAGTATGGGATGTCTTTCATACATTGCACAAGTGTGCTTTAAGGTTAATTAGGAGTATGGTTCCCTTATGGTAACAAGATCTTAAAAGTTGACCATGTATATAGGCTATAATTAAGATGACCAAAAAGGGATACTTGGCATGAGTGGTATTATGGGATGCTATTCATGCTTTACACCTGTATGCTTTTGAAGTTACTTGAGAATGGTTCTACTATGGTAGAGATGACTAAGAGTCAATTATGCTTATATGATGTTTATGTTGAAGACTTGGCTTATTATGATTATGACTTATATCATATGCTCATTAACTATGTCTTATGTTGACTTATGTTTATATGATGATTATGCTATGACTGTGATGATTGTGCTATGACTATGTTATTATCTCTTATGCTTATGTCTCATGTTGACTAACCATTTGAGATGCTCTTATGATGTTGTGCTAGCTTTCATACTTGGTACATTTTGTACTAATGCATATTGCCTATATTCTAATCAAATGTAGGGTTTTGGAGATTGAGTTTCTTTGTGGGCTAGGTTTCTAAGGTGCAAGAAGAGTTGAAGTTTCGGTGAGTCCTCATAGCTTCGAGGACAAACCCATTGTTCCTTTATATCATTTTTTTATGTTTTGGACTATTGTATGGGCTGTGTCCCAAGAGGTCAATCTAAAGTGTATTAGATAGTTTGAGACAAAAGTATAGAAACACTTCCGCTTGATTTTATGAAAAATGACTTCGATTGTAAAAGTTTTAAATTTTCCCATATTTTCTATTATCTTATGTTCAGGATATGCTAAGGGCTTGTATGCGACCCCTTTGGGGTCAAGTACGCCATGTTACGTCTACGGGGTACCCTTGGGTCGTGACATTGGTTAGTTAGGAACTTCACCTCTTTGTTGTACAAAGCCTCAAACTTGGCCTTATCAGGATTAACATACCCGACACTCACGGCATTGACATTTCGATCACCAGCTCCCATGACATTTTTGGACAAAATGTCAAGTTGTGTCATGATCTTTTCCATGTTCCGGTCCCTCTCTTGGTCTTTCTCCATCTACTCCTTGGTCAATTTAAACGTGAGAGGGGAGACCTGATCTTCGCGGGTGTCCCAAACCCGATTAATTGTAGTCATGCCATCCAAGAGGTTAGCTGCTATCACATAAGGTTGCTGCATCAAACCTCCTGGAGTAAGTTTCTTAGAAACACCCTTATTTACCGAATCAAGACTTCGGTAAAAATACTACAGCAACACGTTGTCAGGCAAGCCATGAGTTGGGCATTGGAGTACCAACTTCTTGAATTGTAGCCAAGTTTCATGAATTGGCTCACCCTCCAGATGCTTGAAGCTATGAATGTTGTCCCGAAGAGTCATCATATTCGAAGGAAGGAAAAATCGCACTTGTAATTCGGTGACCAACTCCTCCCACGAAGTGATTGATTCACATGGCAATTCAACCAGCCACTTACATGCTTCTCCCATCAAAGAGAATGGGAACAACCTCAACCAGACTAACTCTTAGGATATATTCTTGAAGGAGAACGACCCACAAACATCCATGAAATTTCTAATATGCTCATGGGGATCCTCATGAGACAAACCACCGAACAGCCCCTTCGATTGCAAAAGCTGTAACATAGTACTTGTGATATGGAACACCGCGTTCCCTTCGGCCAGAGGCAAGCGAATGGCACCAATTCCACCCATAAGATAGGGTCCATTAGCATTAGGCTCGTTGACATCGTTGAGGTGTTTAATGTTATCTTGGTGGCCTACTTGGCTACCATTGCTGCCGTTCACACTCATACTTCATGTTTCAAAACACAAACAAGCAAAACAAAACTAAAATTAAGTAATTTCAACTATGACTAACACGAACAAAATTCAACTTAACTGAAAATTCTCAACCAACACCAGTCCCCGGCAGCGGCGCCATTTTGATTGAATAACACTATCAAAGACACTTAATCCAGTTCTAAGAGTCAACAATCGTTAGTCAGCATATAATCCAACTAAAATGAGTTGGGGTGGAATCCCAGAGGGAGTGGTACGTGTTTGAGAATCAAGAGCAAAGTACGAATATGTTCTAGTCAATCATAGGTAAAGACATTTACGAAGAAAATCATACTTCTAATTTAAGAGTGACACAAGTGTCAAAAAGCAGATTTTTTTATTGCAATTATCAACTACGACTGCAGCAATTAATACAAATAAACAAGTAATGAGATAGGTTCTTGGGATGTGATCGGATTATAGGCTAATATAGATATGTGGGTGATTGTAACTGTTAGTAAATAGTTGTAAATCAGTGAATAAGCTAGACTTTTGTGGGGATAAACTTTCTCTCGAACAATTTACCCCGAATCAAGTTAGTTTCTCTCGAACACCAACAAGCAACAAGTAAGAACAGCCTACGCTTTAGTCCATTCACTCTCTCGAGATGAATGTGTGGAAGAGGGTTTAGGATTCACTCGCTCGAGCTGAACCCATGACAACCCAATACCCACAGACCATCAAATCAGTAATCTTGGTTTTAAAACCTCTCTATTGAGCAAGCCAAAAACACGAAGGTAGAGTTGCATTTGCAACTACAACCCTTTAAATTGATCCACAATTACTGATTGAAATCACCTTTAAACAACAATTACACTAACAATTAACAATACCCACAAGCTAAATCAACCCATAATCACATAATCACGCCCCAAGAATTGGGGTTTTAGCTAGACATAAAAAGATAGAAATCGTTACCAAATTGTATTTCCATCAACTGGGTATGATTAATTTCATCTTTACAAAGGTCCAAGTGGAAGAATCTCAAAGACCCGCTTCCAATTTCTCAAAAATGGAAAACTTCAATTCTTCAAAGCTAAGGAAAATATTGTCTCAATTCTCTCAGTTCAAACTCAAAAATTACTCTAATGAATGTTCAAAATAAATATTTTATACTAAACAAAATGTTTGAAAATGTATTTATAGTCGCCAAAATATGTTGTAAAGGGTCAGTTCCATCGCCTTTTTGCTTTGGCCTTCGGCATCCTCAAGTTCTGTAACTTTGGGCGATCCAACACTGCATCGCATAACCGTTTGGCATCTCGCCAACTACTTCTTTCTCTCGCCAACTTGATTTTCTCCTTCAGGGCTTGGCACACTTGAACTTTAGGTGAGGTAATAGCCACTCGGCGATTTGCCCAATGGATTAGGCGATCAACATGCCTTCTTTTCTTCGTTCTTTCAGCTGCCTTATTCCTTTTTTCTCGTTAGTGTCCATGCTTTGTTCCTTAATCCAAATACCTGGAAAACAAGGATTTTACATCAGTTATCGGCACAAAATAAGCATTTGAGGACACTAAATCAATCCAAAAAATGCCCTAAATGAGTCTAAATCATGGACTCATCAGACGCCGGAGCATTAGTCAAGCCAAATGACATCACCAAAAAATCATAATGACCATACCAGGTTCTAAAATCCATCTTCGGAATATTAATATTCTTCACTCTCAATTGGTGAGAACCTGAGGTCAATCTTAGAGAAGTAGCTTGCACCTTGGAGTTGGTAAAATAAATCATATATCCTTGGAAGAGGATACTTATTCTTAATGGTCACCTTGTTCAATTCCCGATAGTCAATACACATTCAAAGTGAACCATCCTTTTTCTTAACAAACAAAACTGGGGCACCCCATGGAAAGATACTTGGTCGGATGAAACCCTTATCCAAAAAATCCTTCAATTGTTCTTTCAACTCCTTAAGTTCTACCGGAGCCATTCTATAAGGAGGAATATATATAGGCTGCATATCAGGGAGAAGGTAAATTCCAAAGTCTATTTCCCTTTTGGGAGGAATATCGGGTAAATCATCTGGGAGTACTTCTAGATACTCATTAACAATGGGGACCGATTGAAGACTAGGGGTTTCAGAATCCATATCCCTCACCCTAGCTAAATGGTACAAGAAACCCATAGAAATTATCTTCTAGCTTTAAGATAAGAAATAAACTAAACTTTCGACAGAGAATTTCCCCCCTTCCACTCTAGGACAGGCCCATTCGAGAATTGAAACTTGACCACGCGAGTTCTACAATCAATAGAAGCATAACACGAGTGCAACCAATCCATCCTAAGGATGACATCAAAATCTAGCATACCAAGATCTACCAAGTCAACAAGATTAAGTCTATGGGATAAGGAGGTAGGACACTTTTTATAAACTCTCTCAGCCATCACAGAATCACCAACATGAGTAGACAGAAAAAAGGTTCTAACAAAACTTCGAGAAACACATCAAATCTAATAACCACATATAGCGTCACAAAATACAATGTAGCACAGGGATCAAGTAAAGCATATACATAAATTTGAAAAACTTTCAATGTACCGATAACCACATCGGGAGAACTCTCTTGTTCACCTCAAGTCTGACGAGCATAAAACCTATTTTTCTTAGGAGCATTTAAACCCGAACCACTTGGACAGGATGAAGGATAGGGTTGAGCCCTACGACAATTATCTCCCTTAATCTTAGTAACCAAAGGACAATTTATTATCTTGTGATCCGTCTTACAACAACCAAAGTAAACATTGGAACCCACTAGACATTTGCCTTCATGCTTTCTTCCACACTTAGTACAATTAGGCAAAGAAGGCCCATTACCACCTCCTTGAGGCTTAGGGTTAGACACCCTTTCATTCTTGGACCTTGGGGGAGCCTTAAAAGAACGTTGCTCGGAAAACTTTTGTCGAAACCTTGAATGACCACGTCCATCGTACCTAGAGTATAAATAGTTACCATTATCCGTTCTTACACTGTTTGTTTCTCTAGACCTCTCTTTGAGATTTTTCTCCTTAATCTGTTGGTCATGGACCATGAGACAAGAAATATCCATGCCATGGACAAGCATATCCGTACGCACTCTTTTTCAACCAATTCGGACACACCCAAAATGAACTTGCTCATCATTGCCCTAGAGTCGGCAACTATAGAAGGAGCATACTTAGACAATTGAGTGAACTTCAACACATAATACACTCATGCTCCCTTGTCGGAGATTCATAAACTCAATCACTTTCACCTCCCTCATCTCAACAGGAAAGAACCTATCAAGAAAAGTGGACTTAAACCTTTCCCATTCTAGGGGAGACGCATCTACCGGTCTTGCTTCCTTCTATTGGTTGAACCAAATTTGAGCAACCCCTTTTAGTTGGTAATAGGTCAATTCAGCCTTCTCCACCAGAGTCAATCCCATGATAGCTAACACCTTATAGACCTCGTAAATGAAATCTTGAGGATCTTCCTCAACCCTAGAACCATAATATTCTTGAGGATTCATCCTTGTGAAGTCCCTCACTCTTGATGCCGCTGTACCCACATTTGGGTTCATGGGGTTCACAACTTCCCTATTGGCTTGGGCCGTCACGGCTTGAGCCAACACTTGAAAATCCATCCTCAACTCCGCATTCGTCACTTGGTCAACCAAAAGGTCAACCTAAGCTTGAGGAGATTGAGGAGGAGCTCCTTCGTTAATCTCTTCTCCCTCGGTCCTTCTATAAAAACCTCTTCTAGTAGTCATATTATGTAGACCATCGGGTAAGGATTAGGAGAAAGACCTTATAGAGTTAAACTCTATCGCACGACTTAGAAAAATGAAGAAATAAAGTTTCCTAAGCATCTAATAGCTTCTCATTAATAAATGTCGCGCGCTTCACACTTTTGAACAAGACTTTACTAGACATGGTTTTGAGACATCCTAGTACTATTCTAAACCTTGTGCTCTGATTACCAAGTTTGTCATGACCCAAAGGTACACCCTAGACGTAACATGGCATACAATACCTCGAGAGGCTTCATATAAGCCACTTTGATTTCATAATATACGATAGTATAAATGAGTGGAAATTGAAAACATCTTTCAACAACATCAAAGTCTTATATCAAAAGCAGAAGTCTATTACACTTTGTCTCAAACCATCTAAAACATGAATATCTTGGGACACAACCCATACAATAATGTTCAAAACATAAAATGAAGGAACATAAGAAAATGATGGCTATATCCTTGAATGCTATGAGGACTCACCAATCTTCAAGTATTGCTCTACTAAGATCCTAGCCACAGGGATGAGAGTTGAGATCACCAGACCCTACATTAGGATAAGAAATGTAGGCAAGAGTATGTGTTAGCACAAACATGTACAATCAACCTCAAATCTAGCATAAACATCAACATAAACATAAGAGTTAGATAATCTAGGTCATAAAGCATAAACAATGCAGATAATAGGTCATATCAACATAAGAGGAATACTTCTTGAAGTAACCTCAAATCAACCTTACTCATCATGGAATTCAACTCAAGTATCAATCTATGCTCATCATTCATCATAACATAGTCTACCTTATCTTTTATAGACATGGGGATTCGCCTCTTGCCTTACTATAAAGGAACATGGGTAGTCGCCTCTAGTCCTTCTTAACATATGGATCATGGGTACTCGCCTCTAGTCCAACATCATGTGACATGGGTATTCACCTCTTGTCATTATACAAGGATCATGGGTACTCACCTCTTTTCCAAATCATATCTTAAGAATGTGGGGAGTCACCTATTGTTCTAATTTGAGGATGAAGGGTAATCGCCTCTTTATTCTATTTTATGGAATACAGGTAACCGCCTCATATCCATCTCATGAAGAGGTCATGGGTAATCACCTCTTGCATTATCAATTTCTTAATCTTTAGCATTAGATTCATTTTAGGTGAGCAATCCTTTCAATCTAGAATCATTCAATGTGAGAAAGACTTCAACATTCATAACATAAGAAATTCATATGGGAACTATCTCTTCCACAACAATTACATCAATAATAAAAAAATTGACAACATATGCTTTACTCTCAAAGAACTATATCTCATAGTCATTTTATATGCTTCACTCTCAAGCAATTCAATATCATAATCATCTCATAAGCTTGAATCTCAAAGAAATTCTAATCATGATTCATCATATAAGCTTCAATTCTAATGTATCTCATCAATCCTAGATTGAATACATCTAAACCCACAAATTATCCTTTCATGACATAAAATTCATTTACATCAATTTCATATTTATATACATTGTTTAGGCATGGGTACATGTAATTTCATCCTAAAAACATGTATTCCTATCAATTCAGTCATAAACAATCCCAATCAATTGGATCAACATTCATTAATACGCATAATATTGGAAGAAAACCCTAATTCAAATTGGGGAATCAAAGGGACTCCATGGATGAAAAGCCATCATAAATTGATTATGTAGCACACCAATTCTTGAGGAATGGAGACTTGACCTTGATCCTAGCTCCAACTTTTTCTTCTTCTTCAAGTTCTAGAGAGAGAAATATTTGAGAGGAAGACTTTGGGATTTCTTTTGGGTTTTTGAAATAATGAATTGAATGGGTGAGTTTTGGGTTGAAATGACCTATATAGGGGTCCTAGTCTTGGGTAAAACAATACCGTATTAATCTAACTTAAATTGAAAAAGACCCTTAAGCCGCAACTTACAACGGTCTGCCTCTCTTCATGTGAGGCTCCATGAGCTATGGTGCCTACCATGAATCGTGGTGCCTCTCGTGGTCACGAACTAGTGCCTTGGAAACCACTCCCTTAACCCCTAAACTCTAACTCATCTCCATGACTCTTCCTACGGCCCGTTAAGGCCTTCACGAGCCGTGAAATGGCTCGTTTGGAGGATGCTATTTTGGGCCGTGTAGCCTAGGTACTGCCTAGCCTTCCATGAGCCTCACCACGACCCATGGTCCCCCACCACGAGCCATCAAGGTGGTCGTGGGAAGGTGGGAAGTGCTTGGTGAAGATTGGGGTGTCCAAGCCCTCTTCCTTGGCTCTTGCCCTCTCACTTATCCCTAATTTAGCCTACTAAATTCCAAGGTGTTACATTTCAAGAACGTTAGAAAACCCTAGCTTTTGTCCTCTTGAATCCTTGCTCTAAGTCTTTGAAATGTTAAAAAACATAAAATAATGTTTAACACCGTTTTGACCCGTAATTAAGTAAAAAGGGTCGTGTTTTAGGCTTATAAGGGGTGGGAAAAGACTAAACTACCCGTCTTTAAGAGCTAACAAATACTATCCACGGGGCTATCTTGGGTTCGTGGTTTGAACTACGGACCACAGATCCCATGCATGCAATTTATATTGAATTTTTACGGCTCAACAGTCGATTTATGGGTCCAAACGACGGCCCATACTAGTTCTTACGACCCATAGAATGTATCCATAGGAATTGGGTCCTAAAATTTGACTCCCCATACTTTTCCAACGATTTGACAGGACAGATCATCATTCAACCTACCCCTTTGGTTGGATCCGTCGTTCACAGACTTAGAAAACTTTGATATGGCAGTCTTTATTAAAATGGTAATTTTTACTCTGAATTCGAAATAATGAAAACTTGGTGGTGTTTGAAAGAGGACTCAAGTACCTTCAATTTGATATATTATGAACCACCTAATTCATTATGTTCTGGGAGATATTTTTTTTGAAGTTGACCTAAGAAGAATCTTGTGCAAAAACTTAATCGCTAATGAAGCATTCAACTCAAATTTGTACTTAGTGGTTCTTGTGACCTTAAGTAATATCCAAATCCATTAGAACACCAAAGAGATGATCATTACATATATAAATTTTATATACAAATAAAGAATGGTTCAGGACTTAGCTTAGAAATTTTTGAGGTGTTATAATATCTCCTCGTTGGGATCATTCGTTCTTGAATGATAGTTAAAATGAGGATGGAAGGGAAAGAAGTTACTCTTACTATCTTTAGGAATTTTGAACTTGCCTACTAACATAGGTGGAGCTAATTTATACTAAGATGTTGGAACTCCCTATATGACATAAGTTGCGATCGATATGAGTTTGAACATAGTCACGCTCTATCTGAAGCTATTTGACATAAAACAATGATATTTGGGCACGAAGTAAGAATAGGAATATTATGCCTTTAGTTATATGAGTGATAGCTTTTAAGCTTAGCAACACTGCTTAACTCTGCTCTACTTTCTAATTACTACATTTCATTAGATGCAACTCCTAGCTCTTATTAGAGTGTATGATTACTCTTACAAACGTCTAAGTGAAATCGCTCGCTCTTACTGTGTCCAAGCCTAATACTATAATCACTCTATGCACTCCTACTAACCAATACTTCTAAGAATTTCTTATTCTCACATCATCTCTTCCAACTTAAATTTCACACATTACTACCAAGAATCGATGAATTGCTCTCATTTCACTATTACTCATAGAAAAATATCATCCCCTTCATCCGCTACATTTATAATCATAGATGAAATAAGAACACCACCACTACCACGATAAGAAACATCAAGCTTCTCATTCTATCACTACTCAACTACTATCATCAACATCACTACTAAAACTAAAAAGGATCACTGAAAGAGTTGTAACGACATGTTCCTGTCGTTATGGAAACCCCAATGGGGAAAGAATTGTACTAGAAAAACTTTTGGGTAGTGACTTGGGAATTCCTTGCCTAGTCCAGATTTGGACAAAATCTGAGTCAGGTGAGGTCTAGGGAAATTTCGTAATAAATGAGAGATTTAATAATGAATTTGATTATATGAGTAGATATCCAAGACGTTAAATATCACGTACGGCTTTACGGAATCAAATTCAGGCGAGTAGAACGCCCAAATTGATCTTAGCATGAACGGGTAGTTTTTGAACGTCAAGGGTTGAAGGTGTGTTGTTAAATGGGAATTTGAAACTCAAATTCCGACTCTTTTTCTCCGTTCAAACCGCCAGGATGGGATTAATCCCGCCAGGGCGAGGCCATTATGGCAAGATGGGGTCCGCCGTAGCGGGCCAGTCGCGAATTAAGTCGGGGACCCCAATTTCCTTTTTTTCTGTAAATGTTCTTAAGAGCTAAGAGACGACCCAAGGCAATTTATTGAAAATTTTCCATGACTTTTGGTGATAAAGATATGGATTTTACTCCCCTATTCCATTTTTTCAATCCGTAAAACTTAGATTCTTGGGTAGTTATCATTGGGGGAGGGTTTTGGCCTGAAGTTGATGGTGAGAAAAAGCCCTAGCTTCTCCTTAGGATCATGGGTTTGGTCTTGGGTTATTGGGTTTGTTAAAATACAGGTAAATTAGACCTTAATTATTTATCCTTGCATTAAATTTTTCGTTTGTAGAACTAGAACAAGCGGAAAGAATCTAGAAAGGGAAGGCTCGAGTGTCTTAGGAGGATTCAAGTTTGGTTTCGAGGTAGGTTATGGTTTGATTTTATGTTTTTGTGATATATGTCGGTAATTGCTTCATTGTAATACATCTGCATATGAATGAGGCACTATTTATCAAACCCAATGAAATGAGTATGAATGAACAATTGTATGCCATAAATCAACACTTGATTGTATGAGTATGAGTATTTACATTATGAGTGTGAATATGATTGTGGTTGTGTTGATCGGATCAGTGTCACGTTCCGAAACATACATTGGATCAAGTGTCACGTTCTGACACATACATTGGATCAGGTGTCACGTCCCGACACACTAATTGGATCGGGTATAACATTGTGACACACTAACAATTTGGGAGTGGGTTTCATGATAGGAACATTATACTGTTGTATCTGTTTGTTATTGAGAATGTGGAATTGTACATTGCTCCTGAAATGATAATTGGTTTATATATATATTATGTATATGTGTCTGTTTACTGTGTTGTGATTGCTGGTATATGTTTTGCTTACCGGAATAGCCGTGTGATCCTACCAGTACACTGTGGTTATGTACTGATACTGCACTTGCTCATTTTTTGTTGAGTACAGGGCATTTTTAGGTGGCTACGGATAGACCTCAGCTAGGAGATCAGTGATCAAGACCGGATTTCAAGGGTGAGCCGGTTCTTTCAGGCTGTCACGAAGTCCTTCATTTAGTTTAGTCCATTCCATTTGGACTCAGACTGTCTAGATATTTCTTTTGTTGGTTAGGGTTGTACCTTTTTTCTCTTAGACTTATTGATTAGTAGTTTTGGTACAATGACTTTCATGTTCTAGGGGTTGTTTTTTGCAATAGTTATTAGTCGTCTATTAAACTTCCGGAGTTTATGGGAACTCCATGTTTTATTTAGTCATTTAAACATGCTTTCGTATCTTTAAATGTTTAGTTCTTCATAAAAATTGCTTAGTTGGGCTGTAGTAAAGGTTCTCCCACCAGAGAGTTCGTGTGGGTGTCAATCACGACGATCTGGGTCATGACAAGAGTTTAGGGAAAAAGATAATAAGTATGATTCATTCAAGATATCTGATATAAGAAAATTCATGGCATAATATTATGTTGCTAGCCATTGAGAGTAAATCATGAATTCGCAAGACTGAGCATATTATGAGATACGAGTGCTTATATGATTATGTTCATATCATAAGGCTGATATCCATACTTTATGGAGTAAGATTGAGATCAATAGGCTAAAGTTTTTGCCCCTCATTCTGTGAGATAAGCATAGGTGTAAATCTATTTGTAGTGTATAAACATAAGTCATGAACATAATATGATATTAGAGGCATCAACCGGATGTTGTAACGACTGAACTTTGAGGAATGTGCTAGAGTATGAATGGATCGATTTATCACTTCAACTCTTTCTGAACACATCACTATATGATTCTCAATACTTGACTTGGTTTCTCTTCTTATCATCTCTTCTTTAGGTCTGAAGCTGACACTTTAAAGCTATGGATCTATTCCATCATCTCTAAACTAGTCTATCTTTGGTTTACTTACTTGGAAAATTCTAATCTTATGGCTACTGAACTCTCCATGTGAATGCACTAAGATTCCTTCTAAGTCTTCTTTCTCAGATGTTTCTCGTAACTTCTTCTGGCTTCTATAAAAGATTTTGTATAATTGTTACCCACATTGACTTATAAATCCACTTAATCTAACTATTAAGGGAATATAATGCTTATATCAGTCTACTCCACATTAATAGCTTAAATATACTATCTAGGTACACATGGAAAATCATAAACTTCATTGGACTCTCATCTGGCTACATACGATCTTGGGTACACCTCCTAATGCTCTTAATAATCTAATGACTTAGCCACACAGTGTTTCTATCATCTAAGGGTCATTTTACCACACTTGCACCACTCACATTATCAAAAAGTAACACCTTAATTCCTCACCTACTTCATGTCAAACCTACTAGATTAGATCTCAAAACTAACATCATCACCCTCATGTTGCCATCTTTTTATTAAGACACTTATCTCAAATTCATGCTTATTGTCAAGTACTAAACACGAATATCAATATAATTGCTAACATACTATACTAACCTATGACCACTAGATAAAGTCAAGAAACACTCACTAACTAAGACCTGATGACAAGTAGTCAATCTTTATCTGTCAATATACATACTTACAATTTACCATCACATTCCATTTCACAACTTAATTACTACTTACACATTCACTACACATCACTGTCTAATTAGTTCTATAACCCTTTGAATACCACAAGGCTCTCTCTTCAAAATTATAAGCCTATAGTAGATCTCTCACCTCATGAATACTCCTACTAATTTATTTAACACCTATACTTGGTCGTTATTAACATATTAGCATATCATCATAAACTCCTCTGTAGTTAAGGTATACCCTAACTCATCCTAAGTAGTAACTATTCATCTACCCTCTATCATAATCTCCATACAAAATTATTATTCCTTAGTCTACACATAAAGGAAAACTCCTCATTAATGACTTACTGGGTACATGGCTCCAACAAAATGATTTGCCTCATCACTATCTTCCTTTCCCAGATTACTATAGCTCTGCATGCATTCTTCTAACTCTAGGAACATTTACTACTATTGCTTATAACATTGTAACTCATATTATCTTTTCAGATGAAAATACTATCCAATCTCTAAAACACACTTCCTTATAAGGGTCTCAAGTGAAACAAGGTATAGAGAAGAAAGTGTGGGAGTACATACTTCTTTTAGCTAGAACGAAATATTTATATTAATAAGAGTGCATTTTTTTTAATCTCCACATTAATATCACTCACGGGCTTCTTTCAAGCCCCTTTACAGTCTCATGAATTTCTAAAGACTTTTGCTGAGAGTAACTCATTAATAAGGATCTGGGCTTTACTTTTCAAGTACCTTGAGTATGAGGGGTAGTCTAATGGATTTGAGAAATGCACAAGTTTGAATAAGTTCCTTATGACTCAATTCTATTGAACGATCTAGAGTATGGAAGGAGGCAAACTTTTCTTAAATGTTTGTAGTCCCTCATTTCTAAACGTCGGACCCTCACAACCATAAAGAAGATCTTATCGACACGACTTCATAGAGACCTTAGGACACTTGAACTCTATGCTTTGATTCAAAGTTTCTCATGCCCTGAGCCTATACCCTGGATATGGCCGATACTTAAGAACCATTTCTGATCCCCAAGCAAACCCTTGGCCATGCTGACTACTTATAGGAAAACTCACTCAAGCGATAATAGGATTAAAACATAAATTTATCTTAATATAAACTTAAAAAGAATGTCTGAAAAATTCTCATTTGCAATAAAAATTATAATTTACCAAATAATCTTTAAAGGAAACACAGTACTGAGAAGCTCCTCAACTCTAACTATCTATCAAGCCTCTAATACTAGGATATATGTCAGGACAAGACCCATAACAACTCAACAATAACTGGAAAATGAATGTGAAATCCGCCGAAAAGTAAAGAGGCTCGCCAAAGCTATCTGAAGTGCAAAGTGATCTCACGAAATGTTTCTTGATGATCCTGAATACCTCTATCTGCATCATAAAAGAAGCAGGTCGAATGAAATCAGTACATTGAATACACGAGTATGTAATATAGTAAAATTGATAATTAACTAAGCTATTAAGGCTAAAAGAATACTTACCTCCACACAACTCAATACAAATCAATAACAAGAGATGACAATAAAGCGTCATAAATAAAAGATTCTTACTCAAGGATGTATATAAAAATAAAATAAAATCCTATCTACTCTTATTTGGGAGATTCTATAACCGACAATCATCATTATGAGCTACATGATGATACATGTCTCGCCCACGCTGCCAGAACTGTCTTATAGCTTGCCAGGATATAGGACACATCAACTAAGTGGATCCACTAAACCTCTGCTCGAAAGAAATAAGGAATCATCTAATAAATACGATCCTTTACCCATGTTTTCTACATGGTTTATGAGGAATGTGAGTTGAATGAACAAATCCCCATATCGGTGCTCAAACACCAAAGAAAGGACCTTTACACATATGAGAAATTTAAGAATCCCCTGATACAATTCTACATGCAAATAAATAATGGTTCGGGCCTTAGCATAGAAATTTTTGAGGTGTTACAAAATCCATCAATTCAGTTGGGTTCTATACTCTTGCAAGGTATAGAGTGGATGTGGCAACATAGGTAAAACGTTGCATCATCACGAGGCTATGATATACTCAAATTATACCTCCCTAAAGAAGTATAAGCAATCGTTATCAAGTAAAGAACCCAACTTGTAGGTTGGGGTCGATCCCATGAGGAAAATGGTTTAGACTTAACTTTAACTAACAATTATATCTATTTAGTCAAACTATTTTCGAGACAAGTAAATAAAGAGGGGGGGGGGGTTTGTAAGCAAGTAACAGATTGTTGATTAAGTAACAAGTGAGCAACATTTAAACTTTAAGTTATCAATATGACAGAGAAACTGGGGCATATGTGTTCCTCATAAGTTCTTAACGTAGTAATCCTAATAATAGTAATTATTTCCTAGTGTTTTTCATGCAAAGTTGGTAAGTTAGGTATCCCAAAGTGATTGGTACTCCAAAAAGGGAATTTCACCTCGCACCTTGGCCCGGCTACGTGTGTATTCTTTACTAACCCTTACCTTTACCCCAGATTAGATATCACATCAATATATGTCTTAGTTTTCACCCTCGCACCAATTGACATTAGATTATTAGATAGCATCCACTAAATCTCTGTTGTTAATTCTTTTCTCATTCATTACCTCCTTGGTCCGACAAGTAGGAACGAGGCGAGTTCTAACGTTTGCAACCGTTAACAAAACTTTTAAATGAAAGAATTAACAATACATGAATTAACACTATTCAAAAAATTACTTAATTATAATTCATACTTTGTTAATTGCTCATGGTTCCCACAACCCTAGTTGTGGATTTAGCTACTTATGCTTGAGAGTTGACAATTCATGTTTAAGAAGAAATAATTCATGAACTTACAATTAGAATAGATGAAACCCGAAGATCCTCAATTGAATTGCAAAGTGAAAATCTTATAAAACGAACTCCGGAAATCAAATTGGTAAAGTTTGCAAGTTAATTCCCAACACAAAAACTAAGAGCTTACAATAATGTCTAACACCCAAAAATGAGGTTTATAACTCCTATTTATAGAAAACAAAATAAGGAAATAAGTTGTCTGGAATGCAGCATTAGTTGACGACTCGACTTACGAACCGTGGGTCGACCTACAGTCCGTAGGTCCCCTTCCATGGCTCCACACTTTGGATTTTTCATCAGGTACTGGAACTTTAACTCTCTGAATCCATCGATGGATGTGAAGGATGGCCCGTGGGTCGACCTATGGTCCATCAGTTGCTTCCTAGTTCCACATTTAGTCAGAATTCCCTGATGCTCCATCTACGCCTGCCCAACGACGGTCCGTCAAAGGACCTATGGTCCATGGATCACTCTGTGGGTGGCTCATTCTGCATAATGTCAGATTTCATCTCCATCAACTGCAGTCCAAGCTTATTTCATGTAATCATTAGACACAAAATATTAATTCTAACACAAAATAGCTCAAGACAGACACAAACTCTATGTGAAACGTATTAAAAATATTGTAAATTCATGATATCAACACCCTCAACTTAAACTTATTGGTTCTCCTCAATTGACACACTAAGACTCTAAACGACACTTTTGTATAAGCAAGCATACAAACTCAAGCAATCACATGGACATCTCAATCACATTCCTCATTTAGTGCAAACTTTTTTGTCTAGACTCAACAAGCTAAGTCGTGCACATCAAGACATGACATAGATCGACCAATAGACATCCCAACATACACTTTTCACAATCACTAAAGTATCAATTCTCCAACAATATAACTAGTGCCCTAACTTCAAAAGAAATGCCTTTTCACACACAATAGATATGAATTTCAAGTTTTAGGATTCATTCAACACTCATGCTCAGAAGTGACTCCAAGTACAGTTAGTACTCAATACCATACGCTTGCCCTTATTTTCACTGCTTAGACACTCCAAACTAGTTGTTAGGATCACTATAGGAATTTCTTAGCTTGTTACGTAGGCTCAGGGTCAGGTATGGTACATTTGGTTACTTTTTAGTGACTTTCTGCCCTCCTTGACATTCCATTGGCTCTTTACCTCTTTCATCAACCTCTTCCTGACATCCTTTCAATTTTTTTCTTTTTTTCCTTGACTATCTTCAAGACAGATGTGAATTTTGACTTTATAGCTCATATTTTTCATTTTTTCTTCTTATTCTTTCACTTTATTTTTCTTTATTTCTTTCAGCACTTTTGTTACTCATCTTTTTGCTTCTTTTGCACAAAGTCACATCTTTTTCTATCTTTTCTTTTTTCTCTCTTCAACACAAAACTCTTTTCATACCCTTTCTTTTTCTTTTGGTTTCCTTTTTCATAGCCACTCTCAACTTATGTGTATTGCATGAGTTGAGGTGCACAATATTCGATGTCGGACCCGGGCCAAGATAAAGGTAACTCTTTGAATTAGCCACCCTCAACTTAGGCTTTTGGCCTAATTCAAGGTGCACATGTCTAAGGAGGGACCAGATCCAAGACAATTATTTTGGGGAAGGTGAATTTGGTGTATTGAAACAAGTGGTCAACATTAGGCTCAAACATTTGGTTCAAAGGGAACATTTGTATCTTTTGGTTAAATCATTTAGGCTTGAGTGGATTTATTCGAACAAGGGCCTATGATCATCTCCCAACTTCTAGCCTAGATTATCTAAGTAGGACCAACTGGGAAAGTTCTAGATTGGCACATATTGTATGAACAATCAATTTTTTCTCACACACATTTGGCACATTGTTTCATTACCAGATTATTAGATTACCCAGTTTAAGTTTTAGATTAAGTCATGAGGTCAAATCGGTTCCTTATCATGTCATACTGAGATCCAGCACATTCAACTCATCAAGCCTAAAGATCTAGCACATTTCAAACATTTTTGGACGGGTATGAACTTTTCATGCTTTTTATGCCATCATGCTTTCATTCTTCTACTTACTTCTACACATATAATCCTAAACATGCCAGTTCAATAGAAATTAAAAATAGTATCTTGGGGGAAAAGAACACATACAAGAAAATCCTTGAGAGGATTATGATTTGGGTTACTCAGATTGCACCCCCTATCACTCACCATCCATTTACCCACCCCCAATAAAATAAGGCTCAATTGTCCCTAATGCACAAAAATCAAAAGTAAAACATAGGGTGAAGCAAACCTGTGGTGCATATACGCCGAAGACCTCTTAAGAAGCGGGTCGATCCAATTTCCCGAAGCCCACTAGATCAACACTAGGAACACCATCAGTAGTGCTCTCATCAACTATCCCAACACCCTCAGTAGTTCTCACACTGCCAGATTGGATAACACTTATCTGCCTGGCCCACTGCTGTCTCATCTCCTCATCTAATATCGACACCCTCATGACCTCCTCCAACTGCTGGTGCTCCTTCTTCCTCAATATCTGAGTCTTAGTATCATCAGAAGTATGATCGGAGCGGTGGGGCTTCCCAGCGGCACGGGAAGAATTTGGTTGTGGCATAGCATCACCAAATATGGAAATCAACATCAGCACGGACGCTAGCTAACTCTTGTTGGAAAGTGGTCACATCAATGGTCAGGTCTAGAAGCCTCTCCAAGACTCTAAGCGCAAAGGCAACAAGGCGCTTATGAATGGCCTGAACCTTATGATCCATCATTTGCGCCATTCTCACCTCAGACTCCATGATAGAGCACTGCATCCATGGCTTCACATGCTGAAGTTGAGTGGCCATATGTGCGTCCAGCTTCTGGACTCGGGCTAGAGGGATAGCGGTGGACCCTGAAGAGAGAGTGGCTCGGGATGAGCCTGGGGCCTGATTGGTAGCCAGAGATGGTGGAGCCTGAGTGTCTGCTGTAGTGGCCAGAATGGTGGAGTCATCGGCATGTATCTGCTCAACATCGGCAGCAAGATCATCACCTAGAGGTAGCACCTCAACATGTGGCTCTCTCAGTGGTGCAGCGAGGTTGGCATCATCCCGAATGAGGCCAATGTGTAGAGTCTTGGTCGCATCAAGCAACCGGTCATAGTACCAAATGGGAATAGAAGCCTCATTGCAGGGTTGGAAAATAAGGCACGGAAAGGGCAAGGTGGTGGTGGCCTTTAAGGCCCTCTCATGGATCTCCAAAATAAGGATGTGGGTGATATCAATCTCCAACCCCGCCATAATGGCTGCCAGCATCACTACCCAGTCCCATGTAACAACATTGTCATCTGAGCTGGGGATAGTCTGTTTCAGACCAGCAACCAGAAGAACTTCGCAGTGAACCTCAATGTAGCCTTCTTGATACCTAGGCTAGGAGTCTGAACCCACTCAGCACGCTCCCCATCCGCAGCAACATGTCGTGCCAGCCACCTTAGAAGAGCCTCGCTCTGTTCAGTATTTCTCTGGATGGACCCGCTCTAGATAATGCTCATTCGTTATTCATACTATACAGTATTAATGGGTAGAGTGTAGTCTAGGCCATACAGAAACCTACGGATCGTGACTTCTTATATGTTGACTATATAACCCCATACTAATATAGACTCAACTGGAGGCTAAGCGACGGGCTTGTCCCATTTAGAGATGGAGTTTCTGATGGTAGCAACATACGAAGCATAAAACTCCCTAGTAATCTCATCTTTGTACTTCCTAGGGTTTCATGCCATCCACTTACATCGGTGTCACCGGAAGAGCTCCTCAATAGATGGTGTAGTGTGGAGGTTGCATGTAAGGACCCTACACTCCCCAATCACAGTCACGGTCATCCTATCGTGCTTATTCAACATTTTTCCATTGATGTAAAGCTGATACTGGCCCGGGACAACCATCTGTTAGGCTCATCAGCCTTGGGAGCAGGCTCAACGCTAGTAGGTACCGGGTTGTCGCTAGAGCTATCTGAGTCTGCTGAATGGGTGGTACTGCTGCTAGAACTAGATTTGGACTGCGACTTTGAGCCTGTCGGTTATACGTTTGGTGTGCCCCCTCCTCAGATAAGGGGCAGTGACCACGTCGGAGCTGACCTGTTGGGCTCGGTTTTGAGTAGTGCGGGGAGCAGTGGAGGAGGTCCTGGTGTTGGGAGGAATATACTTTGTGTCCTCCTCAATGATCATACGTCGTGAGTGAGCAACAAATTTGGATTTTCCCTTAGCGGCATAGGTTGGAGCTTGCTTGGGGGCCATGATACCTGTGGAGGCTTAGTTAGTACCAAAATAATTCAAAAAAACTTATGGAAATATTTTAGAACAAGGATTGGACCCAAACAAAAACTCAAAAATAATTTTGGATAGTAGCTGAACTGTCGACCCACGGTGGGCACCTATGGTCCGTCGATAGAAAGATAGCCCGTGGGTCATCTCCGTAAGTCAGAGCACCCAAAATTTGGGGATCTAATGTGGGAACCACGGATGTGCAAAACTGTTCGTCGATGGAACAACAGACAGTAGTCCACACAGTGGTTCGACACTTGTACAAAATTTGTGTGCAACTAACCCACGGACCCTGACCTACGGTCCGTAGGGTGACTTACGGTCCGTGGGTTGGAGCCGTGGGTCACTTCTGTGCCAAGTTTCAGGCTTTAAACTCACACTTCATGCTATATTTCAACAAATACACAATCAAACTAGGCCTATACATGCATTTCAACATATAATATGGTATTTAATCATCCTTAGGGTTTTGTTGACACACATTTCATCATTTTAACACACCGAAACATACGAACCCTAAGTCAAAACTTCCAATTTTACCTATTAACTGATTTAGTTGGTTATAATTGACAACAGACTCACATATTGTCATTCCAAGGGTGTTTCTAACTACAATTCAATATTCAAACTCATGATTTACAACCCAAGGTCAAGTTCATTGTTGTGATTTCAATATGAAACTATGAAATGTTCAAAGTTTGGGAAGAATCAACTTACCTTAAAGTAATCAACAATGGTGAGTGTGTGATCGATTGCCAAAAACTCCTAAACCAACGTAGACACCAAACCCGGATCGTGAATTCACTTTGGGGAGAAGATGGAAGTGATTTGGGAGAGAAAAAAAGGATTATGGGATCTGTGGGATTGATGAGTGGGGTGATATGGGGTTATGAGAGTGATTTGGGGGATTTAGAAGGCTGAAAAATGGTTGGGGGAGAATATGGACTTTAGAAGTGTTTAAAAAGGAAAGATTTTATAAAATAGGGGTCCAGGTCGGGTCAGACAAAATCCTAATTTTGGACGCACGAGACCCGGTCGACGGTCCGTGGGTCAACCTACAGACTGTAGCTCTGGTCCGTAGGTCCCTCTGACACTTTGAAAATTTTAAAAGCTTACTTGGGATATACGGATACCATCCACGGTCCGTGGATGGACCAACAGACCATCAATGGGATCCGTAGACCACTGCACAGTTGTTTTCTGTAGATTTTGCCTTTCGTCCCTACACACGTAGCAACCATTAGGACTTTCTTTTTATATTTTCTGGACACTCTTTAGACACGAGCCCTATTCTATATCTAGCCAACACTAATATAAACATAAAACACATATCTAAAGAGCTACAAAAAATCAAGAAGAAAGAAGAAAAGTCCTATATCGAAAAGAAAAACCTATAGTTGGCTAAATTGTAAATTTTGGGTTGCCTCCCAAGCAACATCTGATTTAACATCACGACACGAAAGAGACACCTTGATTACTCAGACTTCATCAAGATAATAGGCTTCGATCACTTGTTGCACACTCTCCGATTTACCCATGTAGACCTTGATCCTCTGCCCATTCACTTTGAACCTTGTTCCCTCCTTGTTTTCAAGCTTGACCGCTCCATGTGGAAATATTTGCGTGACTCTGAATGGCCCGGTCCACTTGGACTTGAGCTTTCCAGGAAATAAGCGCAACCTTGAGTTGAACAAAAGCACCAGATCACCCACAACAAATTCACGTTTTTCAATCTTTTGATCATGGTACTTCTTCATCTTCTCCTTGTACAAGGCTGAACTTTCATATGCTTTTAGGCAAAACTCATCAAGCTCATTCATGTCATTCATTCTTTGACTCGCTGCGGCGCCCCAATCCAAATTCAACTTCTTCAGTGCCCACATGGCCTTATGCTCTAGCTCTACCGGAAAATGACATGACTTCCCATATACAAGTTGGTAGGGGGACATACTTATGGGAGTCTTGAATGCAGTGCGATAGGCCCATAGAGCATCATTAAGCCTTCTTGACCAATCAGTTATGTTGGTATTCACAGTATTTTCAAGGATTTGCTTTATCTCTTTGTTTGACACCTCAACTTGCCAACTAGACTGCGGATGGTAAGGAGTAGCTACATTGTAACGAACTCCACATTTCTATAGCAATGCCTTGAACAACTTATTACAAAAGTGAGAATCTCTATCGCTGATAATCGCCCTAGGTGTACCAAATCTGGAGAAGATACTCTTTTTCAGGAATGTGGTGACACTTTTTCCCTCTTTGTTTGAAAGCGCAATTGCTTCTACCCATTTCGATACATAGTCAATTGCAACAAGAATATAATTCATCCCATGTGAACTTACAAATAGACCCATGAAGTCAAGGCCCCAAACATTAAATAACTCAATCACCAATATCAAATTCATATGTAGCTCTTGCTTCTTTGAAATTCCTCATTTTCTTTGGCAACAATCACAAGACATGGCGAAATCATGAGCATATTGGTGGGTGGTAGGCCAGTAATACCCACACTGCAAGATTTTATGAGCAATCTGAATACCACTATGGTGCCCACCAATAGGAGATGAATGACACGCCTCTAGTTTACTCATCATCTCAAACTTGGGCACACAACGAAGAATAATACCATCAACACAGATACGAAACAAGTAATGCTTATCCTAAAAGAACTTCTTCACATCATGCATAAGTTTTTTCCTTTGGTAAAATGACAACTCCAATGGAACCAAATCGCTTGCCAAGTAGTTAGCAAAATCTGCGAACCAAGGGATAAGATCAAACGAAGCAGTCAATACATGTTCGTCTGGGAATACATCATTAATTTCAGCCTCATCTCCTAACTTGAGCATAGCTTCCTCCTCTAATCTAGACAAATTGCCGGCAACATAATTTTTTGTCCCCTTTCTATATTTCACCACAAAATCAAACTTTTACAATACCCATCTAATCAACCTCGGTTTTGCATCCTTTTTCACCATCAGATACCTTAGTACAAAATGGTCAGTATGAACTATGACCTTAGTGCCAAGCAAGTAAGATTGAAATTTCTAGAATGCAAAAACAACAACATGGAGTTCCTGTTCAGTCATAGTATAGTTCTTTTGAGCCACATTCAGAGCTTTGCTGTCATAGTAAATCAGATGAAGAATCTTATCTCGCCTCTGTCCCAATACCACACCAAGCGCCACCCCGCTCGCATCGCACAACACTTCAAAAGGTTGCCCCTAATCTGGTGAAATAATGATAGGTGTTGATACTAACCTTGCTTTAAACTCTCCCAATTCTCTCAGACAAGCATCATCAAAATCAAACTTACACTCCTTTCCGAGTAGTTTGCATCATGGGTGTGCAATTTTTGAGAAATCTTTGATAAACCTCCGATAAAAACCTGCATGCCCAAGAAAACTTCTAACACCTTTAACATAGATATGGTTTAATTTGTTCTATTACCTCAACTTTAGCTCTATCAACCTCAATACCCTTCTCAGAAATCCAATGACCCAGAACTATACCTTTTTTCACCATGAAATGGCACTTTTCCCAATTGAGCACAAGATTGCACTCTTCACATCGTTTCATTGCCTTAGCATATGCATCAGACAACCATCGAAAGAGTCACCTACCACAGAGAAATCATCCATAAATACCTCAATCGTGTCCTCCACCATATCTGAAAATATCGACATCATACATCACTGAAAAGTCACTAGAGCATTACGTAACCCAAATGGCATCCTTTTGAAGGTGAAAGTCCCATATGCACATGTGAAGGTGGTTTTCTCTTGATCTTCCGGAGCTATAGAGATTTGATTGTAGCTCGAATACCCATCTAGAAAGAAATACCAACCCTTACCAGCACGACGATCCAGCATTTGGTCCATGAACGGCATCGAGAAGTGATCTTTTTCTGTCCATGCATTTAGCTTGCGGTAGTCCATGCATACCCTCCATCCAGTCACTGGCTTCATTGGGACTACTTCATTTTTTGCATTAGGAACCACAGTAATCCCATATTTCTTAGGTACACACTGAACAAGGCAGACCCAACTACTATCTGCAATGGGGTATATGACTCCAGCATCCAACCATTTGATGATTTCCTTTTGACTACCTGTTGCATAGGTGGATTAAGTCTCCTTTGGTTCTCAATACTTGGCTTGCTGTCCGAAATGAGTTGGATTTTATGAGAACAAATTCCAGAAGGAATTCCAATACTGTCCGCAAATAGTCTATCTAATAGCCCGTTTGAACCTCTTAAACACAGAAACCAATGCCGCTACTTGTACCTCACTCAAATCGGCCGCAATGATTACCGGTAAAGTGTCATATTTCCCCAAGAATACATACCTCAAATGCGATGGTAGAGCCTAAGCTCAACTTTTAAAGCTTCTTCCACAGATGGTTTTGCGGGTGGAGAGTCGTAATTCTTCATATCTAGCTCCAATCTTTTTGGTTTGGAATGAAATTCAAACCTATCACGTGCGGCAACTAATTCAGCATAGTCCCCAATACCATCACTATCAAAATTCATCATTACCACTTTCAATGCATCAACACGCAACCTCTCTTTAATGGATACTTCAGAACCTCGCTGCACAATATGATTCACCACTGATGCTGACATGAGATTGTTTTCTTGCTTCATAGACCTACAGATATTAAAATTCACCTCCTCATTATTCAGTCGGAACTTTGATGAGTCCACAGATTGGACTCATTTAGGGCTTTATTTTAATAGAAATTGTGTCCTTAAATACTTATTTTATCTCAATATCTGATGAAAACCTTTAAGTTTCAGGTATTTGAAGTTTGAAGGAATGCATGGACACTACTTCGCAAACAGGAACGAAAAGGCTAAAAAGAATGAGAAAATGAAGGACAGAGGATCGTCGAGTTCACTTGGTGAATCGACGAAGGGTCTCACTTCACCATTTATTCCAGTGTGCTGAGCCCTAAAGGAAAAGATCAAGTCGGCGGAAAAAGAGAGCAGTCGGCGCATCGCCGAGAAGTTCCGTGAAGCGGTACTATGTCACCCAATGACCCAGAGCACGATGATGATGAAGGATGGTGCAAGACGGCGATGAACTAAACCATAGGGTGAATAGCTGAGTTGATCGGCGATTCCGACTAATGTCGCCGAGTGATCTGCCGCAACATAGATTTTTGAAAACTATAAATACTCATTGAGAGTTATAGCTTAGTATCAAATTTTTAGAAGAAGACTTTAGAATCAATTTTAGAAAATATAATTTTAGTACTTTTTACTCTCAAGTTTGGAGAGGGTTTTGGACACTTGAAAAAAGGAGTTCATCTTCCCCAAGTTGGAAGTGGGTCTTCTCTATTCTTCTTCCTTTGCTTAAATCAAGGTTTAATTTATTATACCCATTTGATTTCACTATCATTTTAGGTGTATTTTGTTATTTCTTGATGTGTGGCAAAAAATCTCCATTCTTGGGGTGTGATTTAGCAAATATGTGTTGATATTATTGTTGGGTCTTGCTTGTTGATAGGGTAGATGTATTTTAAGGCTGATTTCACCTAGAGGTTGTGGTTTAATTTAATGGGTTTGTAGTTGCAAATACAAAGCCACCCATGTGTTTTTGGCTTTCCCAAGAGGGAGGTCGGGAAACCAAGACCACTAGACTAATGGCCTAAGGAGTGGGTCGACATGAGGTTCAGCCTGAGAGGGTGAGACCTAGTCCCATATCTTAGCCCTCAGCTCGAGAGAGTGAGTGGGGTAAGGTGTAGGCTGGTCTTCATGCGGTAAATGGGTGTCCGAGAGGAACGCATTTGAAACGGGGTAAGTTGCCCAAGAGGAAACTTATTTCCATCTAAAGCTTAGCCTAGTCACTATTATTTTGCAAATTTCCTATCGAAAGCATGTACCCAACAATTTATCTCAACTTGTATTGTGGTAACACCCCAAGAACTCTTCCCCATACTTGATTTATTGTTATTTTTGTTGTTTTAGCTGTACTTGTGACAAAACCCGAAATTGATATTTGACACTTTTTGTCCCCCCTTTAATTTACAATATTTTTAATCGTTAATGTCTTTAGCTACGACTAGTTAGAACTAGATTTTATTTTTCTACTAATTCTCAAAACCGCTCCCTTGGGACACGACCCCAACCCTTGGTTGGGTTACTATATTATCGACGATCATAGAAACTCGAACCATAGTTATTGTCGTTGGTCACGATAAGCATCAAAATGGCACCACTGTCGGGGAGTGGTGTTACTTGAGAATTTGTAGATTAGTAGAATTTTTATTCTTCTTAGTTGTAGTTTACTAACCTAATTTTCAGTTTTGTTTTGAGCATTTGTGTAAACATTTCAGAAAGCATGCGTGTAAACAACAGTAATAGTAGCCAGGTGGGCCACCAAGATGACATCGGTAACCTTAACGATGTCCAAGATCCAAATGTCAATGACCCCTATCTCATGGGAGTCGTTGGAGCCATCCGCTTACCCCCAGCCGAGGGGAATGCAGTGTTCCATTTAACGAGCACTATGTTGCAGATCTTGCAACTTAAAGGACTCTTTAGCGGATTAGCTCATGAGGATCCCCATGAGCATCTTCAAAACTTCGTAGAAATTTGTGGGCCATTTTCTTTCAAGAACATCTCTCAAGAGTCAGTCAGACTACGATTATTCCCATTTTCTCTAATGGGGGAAGCTTGCAAGTGGATAGCTGAATTACCATGAAATTTGATCACTTCATGGGAGGAGCTGGTCACCTCATTTTCTGTGCGATTTTTCCCTCCCTCGAAGATGATGACTATTCGGGATAGCATCTAAAGTTTCAAGCATCTGAATGGAGAGCCTCTGAATGAAACTTGGCTTCGATTTATAAAATTGGTGCTACAATTCCCAACCCATGGTCTTCCTGATAACATGCTCCTTCAATACTTCTACCGGAGTCTAGACTCGGTAAACAAGGGTGTCGCTGACCAACTCTCACCCGTAGGTTTAATGCAGCAGCCGTACGTGGTAGCAGCCCAGCTTTTAGATGTCATGACAACCATCAACAGAGCGTGATACACTTATGAGGACCAGGTCTCCCCTGTCACCTTCCAGCTATCTAAGGAGCAGATTGAAAAGGACAATGAGAGAGACCAAAACATGGCTAAGATTATGACACAACTTGAAATTCTATCTAGGAATGTCATGGGGGCTGGTACTCGTGGTGTCAATGATGTGGGGGTTGGGAGCACGAATCCTGAAGAGATGAAGTTTGAAGCTCTGTATAGTGAGGAAGTAAATTTTCTACCAAACCAAGGCGGTGGTTATTGTTCAAACTACCCGAGGCAGGGTGGTAACCAAGGTTAGGCTAGAGAAGAAGGATGGAAATATTGAGACCGCAAATAGAGGGATCAGAATCCAAACTGGAAGGATGGGTAGAAGGATAGATATGTGCCTCCCCACAAGCGGCAAAAGCCCAAGGATTTGGAAGGTGGTAGGTCCGAGGATATGCTTTCGCTTATTCTAAACAAAGTTGAAGGGTCAGAAAAAATACTAAAAGGCATGAAAGAAGATGTGTCTACCCTTAACCAGACCGTCACCTTTCATTCAGTTTCAATCAAGCAATTAGAGACCCAAATGGGTCATATCTCATCTCATCTTAATCCAAGACAACAAAGGGGTTTGCGTAGTGATACTATGGCTAACCCCAAGAGTGAGGTTTGAAGGTTGACTTGCGTCGTGCCACGATGTTAACTAAGGCACTGTTTGGGAGGCAACCCAAAATCCCTTACTTTTTTTTGTTATCTCAATAAAATAATAGTGTATTTTTTGCGCAGATTGAGTGAGGAAAGTGCTTGAAGAGATATATGGAGATGAGCAACATTTCCGCTTGGCGGGTCACCGACAAGATAGGCGTGACCGATCATCCCCACTATTTGATTCAATACAGCTTAAAGGATTAGGTCTGTAAAGCTCGACGAAGTGTGAATTTCATCGGTGCATCACCAACCCTATTGGCGATCTCACCGAAGATCGCCGATGCAATGCCCACTTGAACTGAAACCTCTGTTATATTCAGAAAGACAATCAGATATTTAGCGATTCACCGGGTGATTGGGCGAGACCGATTGACATCGCCGAATGAGCAGAAACTGGATGGTCACAAGCCATAGGTTCAAAAGTTCTATTTCATTCACTTTCTTTCACTTTGTCCCTTTTACAAACTCACACTCGCACCCTAGTAGTTACATTTCTTGTACGCTTAGAGTATTTTAAGTATCAAATTGTGCTCGGATTTGGATCGCATTG
>JAJOOO010018453.1:0-30666 GCA_029582685.1 Solanum piurae | reverse complement strand
TTCCTTAATCTCAGAGGCACATCTTGGTGTATGCCTAGCAGGATTGATGAGACTCTATTCAGTTGGGAGATGGATGGAGTTGGGGCTACAAATAGAGAAAGATGGAGGATGATCCCTGCTAGTATTTGGTGGACTATATGGAGGGAGAGAAATGGGAGATGTTTTGAGAATAGGAACAACAACTTGCTGGAAGTAAAGCTTAAGTGTATTTTGTTGTTCTGCTTTTGGTGTACAAATGTCTACTCCAATGAAACTGAGTCAATCATAGATGTTTTAGGATCCATTTAGATTTGGTTCAGTTTTTGGATAGATTATACTTCCTTTCTGCTTTTGTAAATATGGTTTTTCAGTACTACCTAAGTACTAAATGAAATACAAATGTTACCAGTTTCAAAAAAAAAGATAGTTACAACTTACAACTTAAACTCAATCAACTAACCACCTTTCAATGGAGTGTGGAGCCAATGAAAGTCGGTTTTCGTGAACTTAAAAGGTTATCCGGTGTGGCAAGATGAGTAAAGGAGACTGCTTAGTGAACAATTAACTACTACACACAGGTTTTTCTTATACATAGTGTGGACATCCTCCTTCCAACAGAATACATCTACACATTTTTGTTATATCCTTTTTGTTCATCTATGGATTGAGTAACAGAGATGTTTGCGTACCAGACTATCAATTCAATCATAGACCTTAAGCTGGGTATGCAGAACTGCAACTAAACATGCAGCGGACTTCACTGAATAAGCCCAATCCTAGAATAGCATCTAACTACAGTGTTGAAACACTAATCAAACCTAAGAGAAAGACCATACAGACATAGGCACATCTACCCTTTTTTCAGCTGATGCTGCTGGAACGATATACTTTTTGATAAATGCAGCTGGACTACATACAAATATATAGCTAAAAAGTTTACACAATTATACTACTTCAGGTCCCAATGTCACTAGAGTAGTGGGTGTAGTTCTGCACTCACTCCCTTCAAACCTTGAATTCACCTCTGAATTATTACATAGACAAAAACTATGTAATTTCATCAACGGATCAGTCTCTCTCACCTTAACAGAATTCCCTTGCATATGTCCCATTTGCAGCAACATTTCCATATGTTCCCTAAAACCCATGACACTCACTTAAAAATAATCTTTTCCTCTTTTAGTCTTGAGTACAAATATGCCCCCTGACCATCCTCAAGAACATAAATTTAAGTAAGTGGGCGCCGAGTACCATTACACACACTATGATGATGGGCAATAACTTGCTATAAATACATAGACTTATCAAAACTGACTCTTTTTAAACTTCCCAATTAGGCAAAGAACTCCATTGTAGCTGACTATTACAGTGAAAAAGAAGCATTCTTTTCTGAACTAAGAACCAGAAATGGGAGGTTATTCTAAGTTGTTAACAACAATGTCAAGCAGTACAAAGAAAACAAAGCTTACTCATTTCTTCTTTTATTCTTGAGTACAAATATTCACATTGACAATGAACAAGAACACAAATTAAAGTTAGCAGTTGCCAAGTACCATACACACACTTGGTATAAATACACATATACAATAACAACAACACACCCTCTGTAATCCCACAAGCGGAGTATGGTGAGGGTGGGGCATACACAGCCTTACCCCTGTCTTATATAGGTAGAGAGTTATTTTCGATAAACACTCGACTCAAATAAAACATAAGTATGTAAAACAAACACAAAACAGTAGCAGCAACAAAATAATAGGATACTTGAAGCAAAGTATTGGTATAAATACATAAGACTTATAAAAATTGAATCTTTTTTACTTCCCAATTAGGGGAAGAGCTCCACTCCATTATAGCTGACATTTTACAGTGAAAAAGAAGCAATTTTTTTATGAATCAAGAACCAAAAATGGAAGATAAGTTCCAAGTTTTTAACAACAATGTCAAAGATTACAAAGAAAATGAAGCTTACCATTTCTTTAATTTTTCTTCTTCAATGGGATTTCAACTTCCAAGCTACTTCAATGGTGAATTTCGTTTACCCCTTTTAGGTAACAGAGTTAGATCCGGGTTTTTTTTCTCTTTTTTAATTTAAACTTTAGAGAGTTTTTCCATGGCATATTAAGTACGTAATCTTACTCCTACCTCGAAATATTACCATTGTAATATTCATAGATATATCCTTCACTTTCCAAACATATATTTTTACATTAATATTATTTAATATTAAGTATTAATTATAATTTTTATATTTTTTTTATCTAATAATAGTTGTTCATTCTTGATTTGACACATTTAAGAAATAATAAATAATAGGGGTAATATTACTATATTATCTTTTGATTTTATTAAATTTAACGCTTTGAGAAATATGATAGCTGATAAATATGTATTTAATAGCAAGGGTAAAACAAATACAAAAGGTAAATTATCTCTTGATTTTTTAAATTTGACAAATATTATTGAACAACTATTTTTAGTATAATGAAGACTCAACTATTATTGAACGGAGGACGTATATATTTATTTCGCTTATAGAAGGCTAATATCAAGTGAAGGGAAAAATATTTTTTGTTTTTTTATTTATTTAAACTTTAGTGGATAAATTTATCTATACATTACTGAAAAATAATAGGTACCTTATAAAATTAAGCAAAGTATTGAAAATATTTTGTTTTCAAATTATTAACAACGTTGAAAACATCCCTTTACGTGACTAACTAAACAAAAACATACCTCTAATCTCATTTATGTTATAAGATTGAAAGTATATTTAAGTTTCAGTTAATCAAATAATGAGATATTTGAGCATTTTCAATACTTTTCTCGAATCTCTGTTGAAAAAACTTGGATACATATAAGAAACAAAAATCACAATTAAGTTCTCTTAGTTTTATTAATTTTCCATTCTGGTCTAAGTATAAATAAAGGGAAAAGACAGAATTTTTATTTATCTTTTCTTTACTATTAGTAGTTTAGTACTTGTGATTGTTTAACGAACACCAACTGTTCGACAAATTGTCTCTGTAAAAGATTGTAACTTCATATAACCAAAATCAAGATTCTGAAATCTGATCAGCAGATATGGAGACCAGTAAAGAGGGAAATGTCGCTTTTCTCGATCGTACATGTCGTGCTACTAGAGGCAAACGGTAAATCAAGATACCCAATTTCATTCAGTTCATAATTTTTTTGTTTTTTTTTTGGTTTGGGGTTTGTTTGTTGTGTGTATAATTTTGTGGGTTGAGCTTAATTTAAGTTTATTTCTTGTAAAAATGGGATTTTTATATGACAGGATGACTAAATTGTTGGATGATGAGGTAGAAGAGGATGAACTTTTCTGGAATCAGGAAGCTCTTAAAGATGTATGTTGTTTTTTCAATAACATGTTACTACATTATTGTGTTTATTGTAATTGTAGTTAGTAGGTAGCAACTTAAGCTTAATGTTTGTATAGAATTGGGGTCTCACGAGAGTAGAGTGTATGCAGACCTTACCTCTACATACCTCAGAGGTAGAGAGGTTGTTTCTGATAGAACCTCGGCTCAAGAAGGAACAAATTTATAGAGAAAAGAACATCTTTTTGAAACTTTATGGAAAAAAGATCATTTTTTTTCTATCCTGGATGGTTTTTTCGTGAGGGGTTGGGGACAGAGGTGGAGCCAGGGTTTGAAACTTATGGGTTTGGGATTCTTGTCTTTTTAAGCTTTGGGTTCTAAAATTAATAATTTGTAGTTATTCGACGAGTTTTTAAGACAAATACAGGGTTTGGACCAAAGTTGGGGGGTGTTGTCAGGAGAAAAATATGCATTGACCATGTTAAGGTTATATCAGTTGATGGATGGTAAGGGGAAATGATAGGTAACAACTATGTTTAATTTAGTTTTAAGAAGTTCGAATAAAGTTGGGTTGAATTACCCCAAACCATATATTAAGGAGCTATAGATCTATGCTTATTTTCAAGTTGCAGAACATTTCATCAATTACTGCACCCTTCATCTGTCTCTTTGTGCCTAGGTATCCACTATAAGTTTCAGTATAGAATGGAGAATATTTGTAAAGTTGATCATTAGGAGCCTTACAACGTGTTTGGATGGGCATGTTCAGTGGAAACAAGAAGGGATTCGTTAGCTTGTTATTTAGTAGGAAACAGCGAAATGGATTCTGGGTTGGAAAGTTTGCGAACTAAGAAACCAGAAGCAAACTTTCCAACCCAGAAGTATTAGTATCCGATGCGTGTTTAATATGGATTATTGAGGCAGATTGAAGTGCAACTGCTACTGGCTTTTAGAGATTCACGTTTCTTTGCTTTCTCTGGCAAGTCCAAAAATAGCATAAGAGCACAAAGAAAATGATATTTCTTGTTTGATAAAGGAACACCAAGAAAATGATGAAACCTGAAGTTTCTCAAATATGGACGTAATTGTGCTTTTACGGAGAATATAACAAAGGGAAGTTTGTACTATGAGGTCTTAGGTTCAAATCCTATCAGAGACAAAACAACATTAGGTGATGTCTTACCATCTATCTATCCTAGCTTTGGTGGACAAAGTTACCTGATACCTACTGGTGGTGGGAGGTGACAAGTATCTGATAGAGCTAGTCAAGGTGTTGTAAGCTAGCCCACACACCATGGTTGTCAAAAAAGAAAAGTTTCTCTGGAATAACTGCTGCCTCTTTACTTTACTTGTCTAAAATATAATGATAATTATAATAACACGCCTCCATTATTCCCAGCAGCACTAGTTTGAGTGAAAATGACAGCTGCCTCCATTATTCCTAGCAGTAGTAGTTGGAGTGCAATCTTTTACTTGAATCATAGGCCGACATCTCGAATCCATGGTTGTAATCGGGCCTGAAAGTTTTGATATTTTAATTGGTTTGGCGATCCAGAGCCACAAACCTTCCGTAAAATATTTGGTTTGTGCTTGTTTCGCAAATTTGCTAATTGAATTTAATGAGCTTTTGCTTGGATGCAAATCAGGAAGAGCATGATATTGAATATGAAGAGGAAGGGGAAGCTGTGGATGTTTTCGACAGTGACTTTGATGAAGATGTAAGTTCTAAGTGTTCCATTTCTCATCACTGAACCTTTCATTTCACAAATTTTAGTGATGGATTGGTTACTTGTACTGGCAGTTCTAGCTTGGAAGGGTATGTTTATATCGATAATTCTGTTCTCGTATGACCTGTGTTAAAAATGGCTTACCTAATATTGTTTCAGGAACCCGAGCCTGATGAAGAAGGAGAAAATGAACCAGATGACAGGTTTGACACATTCAAGTTGATGGGAAGTGTCCTTTTAGCTCCATATGGATAGTCCTTAGATTTATACTCTTCTCTTTTCTATGGCAGGATACGGACCAAAAAGCGATTGACCTATCCAGGAAGACCACCTGCAAAGAAGAAAAAGAAAATGAAAGCCCAGACCAAGTCAGAAAAGGCACACCAAGAAAATGAAGAAGCTCCAGATCCGTCCACCCCTTCTGAACATCCTGATGCTCATGATGATACTGAAGCAGAAAGAACAATCAGGAAATCAACAAGAACGGCTGTCGTTGTAAAACAAGCTGAAAGGGAAGCCATTCGTGCAGCCTTGCAGGCAACAACAAAGGTATGGTGCGTGCACTATAATGCTAAATGTGATAGTACAAATAACAAACTATAAGTTCTTACATGGCAGGCTTCTTTATTTTCTGGATTTAGGACACAACCCTTTTATTCTTGTTTATTTATTTAGTTTGTAATCCTGTGCATGTGCTGGTTTTTCTTGATTTCAGAAAACATTACGTGGACACTGAAATTAGAGTTTGTTTTTATTTTCTACCACAATTCTGTTGTATCACTATCTTCTGATTATGCTTCTGATTCTTCAGCCTATAAAAAGAAAAAAGGAAGGCGAGGAAAAGAAGATGACTCAAGAAGAGATGCTTCTTGAAGCAGCTCAAACAGGTTTGGGTTCATTTCTTTACTCTATAAAATTGTTTTCAGTTCCTACCTGTGCACTTTTCACTATGATATGTAACCTATCTTTGACAAAATTGGCAGAGGTCATGAATCTAAGGAATTTGGAGCGGGTTCTAGCAAGGGAAGAAGAAGTCAAGAAAAAGGCCATCGTGCATAAAGCAGTTTACAATGGTCCTCAGATACGATACATATCCAAAAACGGCAAGTTCCTTACCATAATTTGGGACCCCTCAAGCTGTACCCTCTTCTCTATATCATAAAACATTGAGTTAATGGTCAAAATCACACATAAGCAATCACTTTTTCAAGAGTTTCATACCTCAACTATCCATTGTTCGCTTTACTATCTAAACTATCACTCCCTTTGTATCTAAGCACACCTTGATATTGAGTTGGCCAAATATTTGTTCCCAGTTGATAACAGGCGCATGTAGGCCAACGTAGCATCGAAGTGTGTTTTAATACAAAGGTAGTGATAGTTTAGGAAGGTAAATGGAACAATAGATAGTTGAGGTATGAAACTCGCGAATAGGTGATAGTTTAGGTGTGTGTTTGACCATTAACTCTAAAACATTCATATGCTACAGTTGCTTTCACTTGAAATTCTTTTGTGTTTGATATTCTTGTGAAAATTCAGTTGTTTTCCATCATTCCAAACCATGCATGTTAATGGTATCTTTTTCTCTGCAGGTTCTTCCTACCTAGAGTTTGTCAATGGAGCATCTTTCGGTTCCCAGATCTCAACAACATCCACTCCATGTAATTAGAAGTCTTGATATATCCCGTTCCTCTCAGTTACATTTCCCTAACAATCAGCTTCATAGGCATGGCTGATTACACATTACTAAAGTATTTTCAGATGTTCATTGACTGGCAGCTTATGATTATTGACTGGTTTCATCTTTACAGACCCCCAGAAGGCAGTGTGTGTGGTTACTGGGTTGCCTGCACGGTAACATGCTCTTTCCACATTCTCTTACTGTTTTTTGTTTTTAGTGAAATCTAGCAATCATGTTCGCTAAAACTTGTAGTTCTAGCCTATTTTCTTATAAGATTCATCCCATAGAAGGCATCAGGCAGGTGCACAATATTTACAATACAAAAGCTCAAACTCCGTTTTAATAAGAATCTGTCAATTCTCGAGGTATTCTTGAACCTTTGAACCAATAAGTCTTCCTCCAAGCAGGGCAGTACCCATCAGAGCTAGTCTTTTGAGAGAGAGATCTCATTGCAACTGAATGTTCTGCTCTGGTTAGTGGTTACTCCTTCCTTCTCTTACCTGTCAGTTTAAAATTTCCACCCCAGTAACATCTAGTAGCAGCTAATTGAAACCACAGGTATCTTCTCTGGCTCCTCCGTAAGAGCTGTGGACCCCCAAGAAGATCCATGTAAATCCATTGATGGCACTTCATCTTCTTTGGAGAAGTGAAGATTCATGTAAATCCATTGATGGCACTTCACCTTCTTTGGAGAAGTGGAGAACTCAAATGGAAATTTGCATTTCCAGATCCTCTTATTCCACATAAAAGCAATGTCTATTTTTCTTCCTTCAGCCTGTTTAAAAGTGTTTTCGGCCCATCTACTAGTCCATTTTCCTAATTCCACCAGGATCCCAAGACACCTTTTTGTCTCTAAATAGACCGTATATCTCAGCTCTCCATTGCAGCATCTGACAAGTTTGCGCCAAGTCTGTTATTGAGCCCTCGTACACTCCAACTAATCATATTGAACTTCATTTATCCTCAGTTCATTGACCTTTAGTTCACCATCTCCCAGGTATGTGTTTGCCCGTCATATAATCTCTTTGGTTTCTGGGATGTTTTGAAGTTTGTCAGAGACCTTCCATCCAAACATCTGTACAGGGTGTTAGTGTTTATTCTGCTGTCCTCTTCTCCATGCAGATTCTGGTCCTGTCGATAACTATTTCTTGTATTCATATCTGTGATGTTGGCCATTCAGTTGGTCCAGCGTAACACTTAGATCTTAATGTTTGAGAAGGAGATGGTGGATAGCTGATGCTCTTCTTTATGAACCTCTGGATTTTACATGCGATGTCTGACCATCCTCCCCGTGTCATTTGTGCTCTGCAACCTCAGACACTGCTTTCATAGTGTTGAAATCCCATAACTACAATTTTCCTTCAATTCCTGTTTTGCTTAGAGAGCTTCTCCTCCTTTCAGTCCACATGAATATTTCTGCATCTCTTTCAACTTGGCAACAACCCAGATCTTTCTCACGATTTGGCATATATAGAATAAAATATTATTTCTACAAGTGTGCTCTAGAACTAATCTCTCTATACCAACTAATGTCCCGATTTTTAAAAAAATATTTGAAGTGTACATGTATTCTAGTCTTCAAAATTACTGTAAGGTCTCCAGGAAAAAAAACATGTGATGTAGCCTGTTCTGGTTTGATCCATTTGTTTCCTCCCATTCTCTTATCTGTCTTACATTGGTACAGACACGGGTCGAGTCACACCTCCATTTTGGCTCTTCCAAACTATATCTTCTTTGTTTCTTCTTACCCTGACTCTCTCTCATCCTCTCTCACACACAAAGACACACGCACAATCCAATATTGGAGCTCTATACTTAGTTTACTTGGATAATATTTCTGTGTTTCTGTAAGCTTCCTTTATTTTATTGCCTAAAAGGAGAGATTGCATATGTGAACATGACCTGTTATGTGTCCTAGATGTATTGTCATCTCTTTGTCCACATCTTTCTTTGTGTAATAGTTTTAACTTGGATGTCTATTGTACTATTGACTAAATGTTGATATCATCATTGATAATTTTTAGGTATCGTGACCCGAAAACTGGGCTTCCTTATGCAACTAAAGAAGCATTTAAGATCATACGTGAACGGTAAGGATTTATTTAACTTAATATTGATTGATGATAAAAGAAAAACAGTCCTATTATTTCATGGTTCTTGCCTCTTGGTATGATTAAGTCAGAGTGAGTGATACTTAACTTGGCATTTACTATAGAATCGGCTTTTCTAGCAAGATCATGTACCGGAGATGCAAATCTCGGAAGAGAATGCTATCACATCAGTTTTATGATTTTTCTTGCATTCTTCACTTACATGAACAATATTTTTGGCCTCGTTGTTCATACTTTTGGAATTGAGAAAACTAAAATAAAGAAAAGATACAAGGTGATCTTTACAATGGAAGTAACAGAGAAAATGGCAGAAGGCTATGATGCCTGCTTTCCTCCTTAATTTTCCTCTTCCTATGCTATTGACTTCTACTTTACTTTCAGTTTAAGATATTTCTGTAGTTTACATTGAACCATGAGTTTTAATGAGAAGGGGAACTATCTATACACGATGGCCGGAGAATGAACTATTTGTCAATAAGTTCTACATTGATAAAAGCCCCCTTACTTCTCACTTGTGGTTTCTGCGTAAAACTAGAATACATCACATGAACTTGGGTTAAGTTGTGAAAAAAGATGTGTTTGTGCTGTCTTTGCAAAGGTTCAGTTCTTTTAGAACAAGTAACTGGATGCATATTTGATCCCGCCTTACATTCAGGGGTAGAGCCAGGGTGGCAGAAGGGGCTCATATGAACCCCTTCGTCCAAAAAATACATTGTATATGTAAGGTCAAACCCCCCTTTGACATAACTGAGAATCTATTTCAAACCCCCTTGATAAAATTTCTGTCTCCGCCACTGCTTACATTACGAAAATAAGGTTTCATATCATTCATACAATTACTATTCCTCAACTACAGGTTTGCTGAGGAAAGTAGCAGGGCTCGGGAGGAAAAGCATATGGACGAGTTGTCTCAGGCAATTTCTGGGCTAGGATTTACCTCGAAACGAAAGAGGTCAATAATTTCAAATAGTAGAAAAACGTCATATACCCCGCGAGTATTTGCTCGTTTCCGCAAGTTTCCTACTGATGACTCCATGTCTGAGGATTCAGAGTAGACACTATGTACAATTTGATCCTCTTTATTTCTAGCCTAGGTTTGTAGAAATGCAGAAGGTAGCATTTTTTTTTCTTGATTAGCTTGTATAATCAGTTTTAGTCTCAAGAGTTTTTAAATGACATTTATATGGTACGAGTTGTAAAAGCATAAGAGCTATTGATATAGAACCACCTTCAGTCATTCTCACATCTTCCAATCCTCTACTTAGTTGTCTTGATTACATCGAAAAATGAAGGAACACATGGCATGTAACACATCTGAATTTAGCCCGATATCAAGCTAGAGCGTACTCCCTCTGTTGCATCTTATAAGTAGGTGTTTGATTGACCATAGAGTTTAAAGAAGAAAAAGAATACTTTTGGAACTTGTGATATGAAAAATATAATGAAAAAGAATCTTTATTTTGTAATTCGTTCTTAACCTAAATTTATTTAAGATTGAAACATTGTTATTGTTGTGATGCTCCTTACATATTAATTTACTATGACATCTTCTCAAAAAAAAAAAAAAATTCTTTTTTTTAAAAAGAGAATAAAATGAGACTTTTCTTCAACAAAAGGTTAATTTTAATTGTGACATTTTTAATACCTTCTAATTTTTAACTTTTTTTTTGGTCAATATATCAAGGCCCTACTTTCTCCCTAGGTAATAATTACAAGTTCGCTCTATCACCTTGATAGAATTATTTGATACTGATATCATTGATGTCCTCATCATTTCGGGATGGACCTAGTTTAAAAGTTATGAATTACATATATATACAAAAAAAAGTACTAAAACATTTAAAATAGTTGATTATAAATTCAGTTATTAATTTGAAATTACTATAAGAATTTATAAACTTTAAATTTTAAATTCGACTCTGATTGTCGATATAAATTTTTAGATTTTTGCAAGCTACTTCCTACTACTTTCCTAATAAATTCTCCAACTTTTTATTTAAATTTAGAGGCAGCCAGTCAAAATTATGGACTGTTGAATTGACATGTAAACCACATATTTTTGGAGGCTGTGGAATTTTTTCTCTAGCATGCACTTAAAAGTCTACTAAAAAAAAGATATTAGCAAATGTGTGGATTATATATTTTTGCATATTAACTACCAAAAAATGTATTCACAATATTCCTTATATACCACGTGCATGTTTAGTGGGTCGAAATCATGGTGGCTCAACATAAGTAGAGGTCTAAAATGAAATTTTAATTAGAGGTCTCAAATATAACTTTATATGTATGTATATAAAAAAAAAATTAGATGTAAATTATTATTTTTATAATTAATTTCTTTGAATATTTTTTTAAATTATTAGTTTTGGGTAAGATTATATTAATTCAACATTGAAAAACAATCATTATACAAATTGTTAACATAATTCTATAATGAATATATAAACTGACAAATTTTAAATAAATATAAGAGTTAGAACCATAGAATCTGATTTAAAAAGTTGATAACTTGATCGCGACTTTAATATGTGTGTTGTAATGCTTGAAAATTTAAGAAAATATAAGACAAGAACTTGCAATTCACTTTGTTCAATATTTTTTACTATTGATTTATATTTATAACAAAGTATTACTCTAACTTATAAAAAATTTAAAGAAGAACCGTGCAAAAGAAATTAAAAAGAATAAAACAATGTGAATGTTAACGGAGAATGCAAGAAGGTAAAACAATATTATCTTGATTTTTTCCATTTGAATGGAGTTAAAAATGAACTTTTTATTATATATAATCAATTTCCCTATAAAAAACTTGATATATAATTTATTCTTGATAAAATAAAAATTGGCAAAATTAGAGGACTAAGGCATGTGCCTTAGCAATGGCTGGTCTGATCGAGATGAATACAAAATTTGAAATTTAGAATTTTCATATTAACCTCAAATTAACACTATAATAAAATAATTAATTCATAATCAAATATTATATTTATGTAAATGCGTGATCGAACTTCTATCCTGAAGTCATTATTTGTAGAATAATCACTATATATTTAATAGATTTTAAAAACAAATACTGAAATTTGAACAAAAACTATTAAGTTCGACGGATCCATAACTCATACTCCAACTCCATCCTAATTAGAAAGAATATATTCTATAGGGACTATATTATATTATTCACATCCTAAATTAACGGCCAAGTGTATAAAATGATGGATTATCTCACATCAATTGAATGTCGAATATTTGATTTTCTTTTATAATTTTAAATAATTCTTCAGTTAGGTTTTTAATTTGAATTAGTTGAACGGTATATATTTGCACACATATTCAATTATTTTATACTCGTAATTTTCAAAGAAGCTCATTTTCTCATCTCACAAATGATGTGGAACTTCAATACCTCTGACATATTTAGAATTAGATATTTTGGAGCGTGAAAAATATAATACAAAAGGTTCAACATTGAAAGCAATGAATTGTGATGAGTCTGGTAAGAAATGAATTTCGGGTACAACTCAACCTCAAAAACTATCGCTTAGTTAGGGTTGAGTTAGACTCAAGATTCATTTTTTAAGAACGTATCCGAGAAGGATCTACCCAATTTTATTTTATTTTTATATTGGCTCCCCATATTAAATTGTCCTCTCTCCAGATGCCCAACTCGACTTGTGCGTGGAGGAGAAGGGGAAGGGGAGGGTGTGAAGAATCCCACATCAAATATTGTTTAGGGGATGTTCGTATATAAGCTTGGACATGAATCCTCACTTTTTGAGCTAATTTTTGAGGTTGATTATTGAGTCGGGTCTAAGATATATTGCTTGATCAACGTTGTATGTGTTAAAGATAGTGATGCCCCCGTCATCTTCAACCCGTGGGTCCACCAATATAGATACCAGACACCAATTAAAATTTAAAAAAAATCTATGTTTCCTCATGCATGGACATGTCACAATCTTAATTCCCTTGACTATACTTCATTCAAACTATAGAAGCTACTTCTGTTTGTTCATTACCTTCCTCTTTCTTTCTTGGAAATTTCTTCAATATCCTATATGTATAAATAGCATGCTTTCAAGATTTTCACTTAGACACAATATTTAAGCACAAATACAAATATCCAAAGATATAATAGTGTGTGTGTGTGTGTGTTTTAAACATCATGGATGAGCCAAATCAAAGAAGAGAGCCTATAAAAGTGAAGTATATAGATAGTCCAGTGATGGTAAATGCCAAAAATGCAACTGAGTTTAGGAACATTGTTCAACAACTCACTGGAAAAACACCACAAAAAATGTCTAGTGGTGGCACAACAATTGAGTGTTCAAGTGTCAAAGCACATAGTAATAGTAATAATAATAATAATAAGAATGTGGATGAGTTACTATGGAAAGAACTTTCACAAGGCATATCCATATATCACTACTTAGATTACTAGTGTTTTATGGTTCTTTCTTCTTCTTTTTTACCTCGGGATACGGTTCTTTCTCGAATCATGTTAACCTGGGATGTGGTTATTTCTCGAATCTTGTTAACCTAGGATGCTTTTGTATAATGGAGAATCGACGTGATGAATAAATTCATCAAGTGTATTCTAGCAATAAAATTTCTTTGTTTTCCATTTTACTATATATGATCAATTTCAATTTATATGTCTTACTTCGATTAAGCTAGCATGGAGTTCTTTAAACTTTATTTCTAGGCTCGATCCTGGATCCGTTCAACATTTTCTCATTGTCCCTTCATTATCATTCGTTCATCTGGACAAGAGCGATTTTTATCTCATACAAATAACAATAATTAATTAATATATTTTTAATATAATCCTCCTCACATAGTACAAAAATTCTCGTCATGTAGAACATGTGTCTTTTTCTATGTATATAAAGAATTCAAAAATTATGGATCTTTACTAAAATATGTCAAAATGGGAACAAAAATCTACGATGATATTTTTTGACTCTTCTCATCACAAGTCATCAACAACGACCATGAGGATCTTTTTTTATTATTTTATTTGGACTTGCAGGTCATATTATATAATAGAGTTTCCATCTTCCATTTTTTTAAATATTTTTTTGATAAAGATAAAGAGATAAAACTTAGTTATACATCATCTTCACATGATGGTATCATTCATGATGTACGTTATACAAATAATTTAAAATCCTACTTATATTATCAATTTTTTAAAATATAAATTTTCCAGGTTCTTTGATAGTTAAAGCTACATATGTGGTTGGAATAAGCATGATAGAAACATTTATCAGACAAATATATTTATACCAAAATAATAAATATATATTTATATCAAGAAATTTAAAAATTAATCACGGCTCATTAAGATATATTATATTCTCACATTATTATGCAAAAAAAAAAAATCTTCATGATATCATAATATAACACAAGTTATGACTTAAAAAGCATAATAAGTTATGCAATTTAATTCCGACCTAACTTAATTTAGTAGTTTGAGGCATAAGTTTAGTTAATAACTAACAAGGCATATCTTACGACAAGGCATAACTTATGTTGATAGTTTCAGATTGTTATGTCTTAAGAAGTTCATAAATTTTAATATCATAATAGCGTGATTATAGGTCAAATGAGAACTTTGAAAATTGAAAGTATTAAATTACTAAATATAAAAAGATGATATTTTTCTTAAAATAAACTAAAAATAGAATATTGTTATTGAATTGTTCAATCAAAAAGCTATTATATATGTTGACATGCCAGGATTAATATAAATTTTTGATAGTCAGTTAGTCAAATTAAAATAATGAACTTTTGAATTTATATGTAAAATCACATATTTGAAGTCGTTGTGTAATTTTGTCACTTATATATATCCACTTCAAAGTCTACTGATCACTATTAAAAAAATACAAAAGCATTTTCTTTATAAAATTTCATCACGAATGATGATAGCATATATATATATATCATGGGAACTTAAGGTGTGTTCGGTATAAAATAAAATATTTTCAGAAAAAGTATTTGACCAGCGAAAAAATTAGAAATTTTAAAATCATAGTGAACATATTCTAAAGAAAGTAGGAAAAATATGTTTTACGAGTAACATTTCACGTTAAAATTACATAGTTCGAAACGCGTCATCATATTTTAGAGGCTAATTAATTAATATATAAATAATATATTGTACTACATATATAGTATTGTACTTTTTTTTCTTGACCATGGTTTTTTCTTCTTCTTTTTTTTCTAAAAAAAACTTGATTATTGACAAAATTGGTTCACTAGAATTGAAAGTCACGTATATTATCAATTGTCTCTTTATTAGTAGTAATTAATTCTTGATTATATATTTTTATATATGATAGACTATAGATGAAGCTTCTAATTAAAGTAATTTGGATAAAATATTCAGTCAAACTTTGATAACTTCGTGTTTCTGCAAAGTTTCTGGTAATCAATATTACTGTTTTTAAACACAGATTGTCAACAACCTATAGATTAATTATGCCTTGCTAGGACATAGCAAGGGATTCATTTGAATATCTTTCGTCGGAAAATTATACTGTATATACATAAATTTATTTCATATGCTTATAGTAGATGTTGATAATTCTCATGACTTCTTCTATCATGTTTACTTACTATATTTTGAATTTTCTTAGTAAAAATTCTGAATTCAACGCAATTGATCCTAACAGACATCTTATGTCTATAACCTTCACATGTTGGCATGTTGTTCTTATTATTATTATCCATTGTGCATGAATTGTACTTTTTCTGTCTCGATTTACGTGACATATATTCTTTCACTTTTAGTATGTTCTAGAAAAAAGACGTCATTTTTCTATAATCAGAAATAACTAGCTTTAACATTTTCGGCCCCATTTACTCTTAATGACACTAATGTCTAAAACACTCACTAATATACACACACATTTTCTTTAGTTGGACTATTCGCTTCTCAAGATATTTAGGATTAATTGAACTTCATTATGAATATTAGATATCAAATTGAAAGACCAAAAAAAATATACCTTGTTACCAAAATATTGTCAAAACTGTTGTGCTGAGAAAGTGAGGCAATTCAGACTCTTTTGGAATTAATTTAGGCAGCTTTAGACTTCTTGAAAAATCATCCAACTGATTGTTGTTTTTGTCGAACTTATTGAAAATATGAAAAAAGAAAAAAGGTTGTGATTTACTTTACGATTACTTTCTCTGTCTCAAACTATTTATCGTAATTTTTAAAAATAATTATCCTAAATTATTTATCAAAGTTAATGGCTATTCTCTAAATATCGCCATTACTTTTTTTCGAGAATTTTTTTTTAAATTTTCAAAACAAAATTAATTTATTTCCCCTCATTCTTGAAGAGAACGTACAAACACCTTAATTATGAAAAGGTGACATATAAACAGAATAAATAAAGTAAATAATTAATGCAGAGAGATCATATTATAAGACATAAACAAGGATTAAATAATTTGAAAAAGTTTTTATAATTAATATATTTTTAAAGACGTGTAAAAAAGAAATACTATCAATAATTTGAGAATGGAATATCATTGATTAGATGACAACATCTTTGATGATTCACACAATCTTTGGCATTATTGTGCACTTTGAATATTAAAGTCATATATTTGTTTGTGTTCACACTGTGTTGGAACAAATTGATATCAAGGTAACTCAATTGTAACAAACTTGTAATTAATTATTTCTCCTCTTAGATTTGTTAATTTGAAATTTGTGTTACATTATAAATACATTAAAAATTATGACCCTCATAAGTCATAAGTAAGTAATCATTATATCAACATGTCCTCTTCATCTATTATAATAGAAAATCGTTTTCTTTCTTTTTATTTTAATTTCAAATCTCATAATTTAAGAAAATTTATCAGAGATATTATTTAAATCATGATACGATAGTATAAATCTTTTCCATACAGACATTATATAAAACTTAAACTCATCTGAGCCATTGCCATGGTAAAATTATATTATACGTGTAAATACTGAATTAACTACATTATTTTGAGAAAACAATTATTCTATTAATTATGAAAAAGGTTGAAAAAAGATAATATTATTCTTAAAATAAACTAAAAATAGAATATTGTTATTGAATTGTTCAATCAAAAAGCTATTGTATATGTTGACATGCCAGGATTAATATAAATTTTTGATAGTCAGTTAGTCAAATTAAAATAATGAACTTTTGAATTTATATGTAAAATCACATATTTAAAGTCTCTGAGGAATTTTGTCACCTATATCCACTTCAGAGTCTACTGATCACTATTAAAAAAAATACAAAAGCATTTCTTTATAAAATTTCATCATGAATGATGATATATATATATATATTAAGGTGTGTTCAGTATAAAAGAAAATATTTTCATGAAAAATATTTGACCAGCGGAAAAATTAGAAATTTAAAATTATAGTAAACATATTCTAAAAAAAGTAGGAAAAATATGTTTTACGAACATTTGACGTTAAAATTACATAGCTGGGAAGGCGTCATCATATTCTAGAGGCTAATTAATTAATATATAAATAATATATTGTACTATATATATAGTATTGTACTTTTTTTTCTTGATCAAGGTTTTTTCTTCTTCTTCTTTTTCTAAAAAAAACTTGATTATTGACAAAATTGGTTCACTAGAATTGAAAGTCACGTATATTATCAATTGTCTCTTTATTAGTAGTAATTAATTCTTGATTATATATTTTTATATATGATAGACTATAGATGAAGCTTCTAATTAAAGTAATTTGGATAAAATATTCAGTCAAACTATATATATGTAAGCAATCAATGATGTCAGACATCAGGTTACTGTAGGGATTTTGTGTGCTCTTGTTTTATTGGATACTAAATTTAGGATTGAAGGAAGACCATTAAAATTTGTAATTTATATGTTTTGAGTTCTCATATCGATGATTATTTAGATACTGGTAATCTTTTCATCATGATCATATTTTTGGGGTAGAGTTAGGTCTCTTTTTTTTTTATCATATAGTATTAGAGTCAGAATTATCTCAATTGATAATTTTACTTGATGTGAGGCTCTCCATCTGACATTATCCACGCTTCAGATGTTCAGTCCTGCCCCGTCATTGACTAATAGATTATTTGGTTTCCTTATATAGTATATTGAACAATTCCCGTCATATGAACTAATTTTTTGATTGAGTTAGACACAAAATTTATTTAACACTGTAAATCATCTTATTAAAAGTAAACTGAAAATTTCAATGTTAACGTGTTTCTGAATATAAAAATACATATTTTTCTTTACGTACTAACACATTTTTTTTAAAATACAATTTTTCTCTACACCTTTCATGAATACGTAATGCTTTATGCAACAACCACCTATAAAGAAAAGTGTAAAATGTCAAAATGTTCCCTTGACTAACCATTAGCTATTCATTCAACTCATGATTCAAACATATGTCATTTCATCCTAGAAGCTACTTGTGTCCATTTATTTCCTACCTTTGGTTTATTATATTTCTTGGAAATTTCTTCAATCTTATGTATAAATACCAATGTTATTTCAAGATTCACCAAGCCAAAAATAAGTACACACACATATACAAAAACTTCCAAGATTTATTTGTGTGTATGTTATATTCATGGACATACACAAGCAAAACCTTAAAATTAGAGAGCCCATCAAAGTGAAGTATATAGATAGTCCATTGATGGTTAATGCCAAAAATGCAGCTGAGTTTAGGACAATTGTTCAAAAACTCACTGGAAAAAACCCTAAAAAAATGTCCACAAATGGCATAGTTCATGAGTGTTCAAGTGTCAAAGCACATAAGATTGATAACAATAATATTGTTGATGAGTTAATGTGGAAAGAACTTTCACAAGGCATATCTATATATAACTACCTGTAGATTAATTATGCCTTGCTAGGACATAACAAGGGATTCATCTAAATGTCTTTCGTCGGAAAATTTTACTATATATATATAAACTTATTTCATATTTTTATAGTAGATGTTGATCATTCTCATGACTAATTCTTCTATCATGTTTATTTACTATACTTTGAATTTTCTTAGTAAAAATTCTGAATTCTGCGCAATTGATCCTAATAGACATATAACCTTCACATGTTGGCATGTTGCTCTTATTATTATGGCTTAAGTCATCTACCGCCCCTCAAAGTTGTCCGCATAATTCATTTATACACCTCAACTAAGACTTGTACCTATTGAACACCTCTACCCCTTAAAATTTGAACCATTTGAACATTTTTTTGACAATAAGCTAAAAGTATAAAGTGTGTGAAATACACTCTCGATGACATGGCAATTTGACGAATTAAATACTGACATTTGGTATTTTTGAGTCCAAAAAATTATTTTAAAATATATTATAAAGTAAAAGAAAAAAAAAAAATTAACTTACCTACCCTGCTATTCCATCGGAGTCCAAAACTCCTCTCCCTCTACGGCACCCCACCTCGATAAGTATGTTATTTTCGAACCTTCTTCAAGCAAAAGGATGAAGATTTATTGCTATTTTTGATGAGTTGCGGAAGAGTTGGCCATAGGTAAAAAAAAATAAAAATTTAACTGCCTTCTTCGTTCCATTTTTTACGGAAAGATTAATTTCGTCAGAAAATTAATCATTCCGATGGACATTGTCGTAAAAATAGAGTTATGTCGGACTTTTTTTTTGAGTTCTATAGCTGATTATTTTTTTCGATTGAAAACACAAATATATATATATATCAATCTCACAAAAATGTGAACAAGGCAAAAAAATAAATAGGAAAATACTTTAACAAAATTCACACAAATCTACATCAATTTAACACTAAAACACTACATTAACAACAAAGAAAAAAATTCCAAACTTCAAGCCCTCCATAAATTCAATGGCGATAATGATGGTGGCCACCATGGCGGCAATGGAGAAACAAAAAGCGGTGATGGAGGTAGAAGTGAAGTATCCGGAGAAAAAACGAGGAAGAAGATGGATGTATAATGGCGGCGATGACTGGTGTGGTGGAGGAATTGATCGGCAGAGGGGAGGAAGAAGAAAGAATATTTTTTCCCAAAAAAATGGCTAACTAAAAACCTCTCAGGCGCCTCTTTGGGGTGAATCACAAACAATGTGTAGCAAAAAATGTTCAGATGATTCAAATTCGGAAGGATACAGGTGTTCAATAGGTACAAATCTTAGTTGAGGTGTCTAAGTGAATTATGCGGATAACTTTAAAGGGCCGTCGATGACTTAGGCCTATTATTATTATCCATTGTGCATGAATTGTACTTTTTCTATCTCGATTTACGTGACATATATTCTTTCACTTTTAGTATGTTCTAGAAAAAAGATGTCATCTTTCTATAATCAGAAATAATTAACTTCAATATTTTCGGCCCCATTTACTCTTAATGACACTAATGTCTAAAACACTCACACATTTTCTTTAGTTGGACTATTCGCTTACCAAGATATTTAGGATTAATTGGACTTTATTATGAATATTAGATATCGAATTGAAAGACCAAAAAAAAACATATACCTTGTCACCAAAATATTGTCAAAACTGTTGTGCTGAGAAAGTGAGAGGCAATTCAGACTCTTTTGGAATTAATTTAGGCAGCTTTAGACTTCTTGAAAAATCATCCAACTGATTGTTGTTTTTGTCGAACTTATTGAAAATATGAAAAAAGAATAAAGGTTGTGATTTACTTTACGATTATTTTTTCTGTCTCAAATTATGTATCGTAATTTTTAAAAATAATTATCCTAAATTATTTATCAAAGTTAATGGTTATTCTCCAAATATCGTCATTATTTTTTTTTCGAGAATTTTTTTAAAAAATTTTCAAAACAAAATTAATTTATTTCCCCTCATTCTTGAAGAGAACGTACAAACACCTTATTTATGAAAAGGTGGCATATAAACCGAATAAATAAAGATTATAAGACATAAACAAGGATTAAATAATTTGAAAAAGTTTTTATAATTAATATATTTTAAAGATGTATAAAAAAGAAATACCATCAATAATTTGAGAATGGAATATCATTGATTAGATGACAATATCTTTGATGATTCACACAATCTTTGACATTATTGTGCACTTTGAATATTAAAGTCATATATTTGTTTGTGTTCACACTGTGTTGGAACAAATTGATATCAAGGTAACTCAATTGTAACAAACTTGTAATTAATTATTTCTCCTCTTAGATTTGTTAATTTGAAATTTGTGTTACATTATAAATACATTAAAAATTATGACCCTCATAAGTCATAAGTAAGTAATTATTATATCAACATGTCCTCTTCATCTATTATAATAGAAAATCGTTTTCCTTCTTTTTATTTTAATTTCAAATCCCATATTTTAAGAAAATTTATCAGAGATATTATTTGAATCATGATACGATAGTATAAATCTTTTTCATACAGACATTATATAAAACTTAAACTCATCTAAGCCATTGTCATGGTAAAATTATATTATACGTGTAAATACTGAATTAACTACATTATTTTGAGAAAACAATTATTCTATTAATTATGAAAAAGGTTGAAAAAATTACCACATTGAGTCTATTTTAAGTGTTATTTTAGTCAAAACAAATTTGGTCCCATCGCTATTGAAGTATTATTTTTTTCACATTACTATAATAATTGATCTGTAAATACAATTTTTCAGGAAGTCTTTCAATAATTATTAAAGTACTTATTTTGAGATATATACAAAGGGTAATTTAGTCAGACATTTTTTATGATTATACTAATCAATGATTTTCTTAGAGGTATATTAACTATTCAATGATTATATTATTTTTTCAATTGAAAAGAATTGTCAACTTTAGCTTTAAATTCTTCAAAATGATAATTATTTTGCATCAATTTTCTTTAATAAAACGACGGTTAAAATGAAACGACGGAATAACTACGATATGGATACACCATTAATGACTCAAAAATAAGTGATTTTGATGGTCGACATTCCCTCCTTTTCATATTAATATATTATATAGCCCTTGTTAATCTAGTAGATCTCTTTAAAAAAATTAATTAAATATGTATTTTATTAAATTAATCTTAATAATGATGTTTTGAAATTTTAAATTTGACATATCAAGGTAGTATGAAAAAGATATATTTTTTTTCTTAATTTTATAAACTGATGGATCAAGTTTTATATTTTAAAAAATTTAAACCACAAATTTAAAATTGAAATTTTACCTCATAGGTGAATTCATAATTTGAAATTAAAATTTTAACTTGAAGTTAAAGTTTTATTCAAATATCATAAACAAATACAAATTTCAAATTAAAACATCAGAGAAGTAATCCAACATTTAAATTTGATAAATTCATATAAGATTTTAAATATTTAATGCATTGTACAGGTTGTGTGATGCTATGTTATCTCAATTTCAATTCAATTTAAATGAAGCCAATAAAACTATAAAATTTAGTGCGTTCTGACGTTTATATTAAGCCAATAAACAAAAAATATGTATTTTTTAAATATATATTTACCACCATGGTTAAATGATATACATTCTTCAACTTTTTACCTATACATATTAAATTGTCTGATTTGATGTAACTTGTGATCATCAATAAAGTGTACTGGAGCTCGAAATTCTTACTCGTGTAACTCGAATTTATAAAATTGAAACTCCAACAGCGGTATTCAAACTACAATAATGTTCTATTTGATGTAAATACCAAATGCTTGATTTGACGTAAATAATCGATTGCAACTAAGTATTAGGCACAAATATCTTTTAGTACAATGCCTTATCTGAAGAATTCTCCTTTCCTTTCTACTTGCAAGCAAGCCAAATACCCTAACAAACTCATCAAAAGTCATCAAGTGTATTCATATAAGGTTCAGAAAGGGTAGAGTGAACGCAAACCTTACTCCTACCTCATGTAAATAGAGAAGTTATTTCCGAGAGACCCTCGACTCTCAACTCAAGCACTCAACATGTACATCAGAAGTGAGATTTGAAAAGGGTAAAGTGGACGCTAACCTTATGGTGAATTCCCACAAGTGGAGTTTACAGAGGATAGAGTAAACACAGACCTTCCCGTTACCCCTACCTCAGAGATATAGAGAGGCTATTATCAACAAACCTTCGACTCAAGCAACACATCAGAAGTGGCAAGAAAAGCAATTCATAATTAAAATAACCTAACACATGTACATGACCACATACAATAACCAGAAGCTACAAATTCTCTTGCATTACAAATACTAAAAAGAAGTAGGAACCATATGTTAAAACAACATAGATTACAATTCTTAAAGCACAATTCCTTCAAAATTCTTGCCCAACTTAATCTTGTTCCTAATTAGTTGACAAGAAAAAACTAGAACCTCCTCCTCCTCCCTATCATTACTACTACTACCTTAAAATTACTAGTAAAACCTTAATTTTCAATCCTCAGAAGCTTTCAGATAAAGATTCTCACCACCATCACCACCTGAGCTTCCGCCGCGCCCTTCAGCAGACATACTACTCCCAATGTCTTGCTTATTTGCGCGGCCGAAGTCATGAGAGTAACCACCACCATTTCCACCACCATGAGGTGATGATTCACTTTGAAGCATGTGATGAAGTCCAGTGCTTCCACCACTGCCAGAACTCATGCCAAGTTGGCTACTATGCAAGCCTTGTTGAAATTGTGACAACTGAGACTGCTGCTGCTGTTGTCCATAGAGCATTGATGAGGATCTTGCAGCCATGAGTTGTTGTGTTGCCATTTGTTGCGCTTGTTGTTGCTGCTGCTGCTGCTGCAGGTAACTGTGTGTCCCTGGCTGCATCATCCCACCAGAAGAGAACTACACAAAGTACATTTTAACAGTTATTTCAAACATAACTTGGTTTTAAACAAGAGTTAATGGTAAATAAACCACCTAAACTATCGTCTTCTCGCAAGTTTCATACCATAACTATCCATTGCTCTATTTACTTAACTATGATCTTTTCACAAGTTTCATACCTCAACTATCAGTGTCTTTGTATTAAAACATACATCGATGTTGAGTTACCTTACACACGGTTATTGTCAGTTGGGAACAAATATTTGGCCAACTCAGCATTGAGATATGTTTTAATACAAAGAGTGTGATATTTTAACTAGGTAAAGAAAGCAACGGATGGCTGAGGTATGAAACTTACAAAAAGTGATTTTTTATATATTTTTGACCATTAACTCGTTAAATAATACTATACACTATCAGTTTATTTTCACCTGTTGTAGAAGGGTATCATATCTAATTTTCAATATATCAAATTCCACTTATTAAGGAAACTTAAATGTAGTTATCATTTAAATGACCTGATGGTGATGGTGTAAAAAATTATTTACATCGATGATCAGATCAATCAATTAAGAGATAATTACAAGCAACTCTATTTAATAAGCATTGATTGGCAACCTATAACTAATGGTACGTAGAAATATTTACAGAGTCGGTATTTATAACTTAAATCCTCAAGGAAACAATGAAACATTGGATATTTAACCCAAAAAAAGCCAAGTGACAAGGTGAGCGTCGTCCAAAACAATATAAAAAGACTACAATTCATTCTCTCGACCTATATAAGACTGGCAAGATGACTTTGTTACCTGAGAATGCATACTAGAAGGCTGAGGTTGTGAATCAGCAATCGCAGCAAGGTACATCAGATTCCTCTGAAGCCTAGCTTGGTTCCTGCCACAACAATAATTGACCAAGTAAATTTTATTTACTCAAGGGTATAGAAGAAACAAAAAGTCGAGGGTCTATCAGAAACGACCTCTCAACCTTCAAAACAACAAACAACATACTCCGTGTAATCCCACAAGTAGGGTCTGGGAAGGGTAGGATATACGCATACCTTACCTCTATCTGCACAAGGTAGGGATAAGGTTTGCGTACACACGACCTTCCCCAAACTCCATGTGTGGTTACACTAGATATGTTGTTGATGTTGTTTCAAAGAAAGAAAAAAGAAAAAAAAATGCACTTTACTTACTCTGCACATTCACTGAGTTTTCCAGAGTTCTGGCTCTCAACAATTTTCAGAATGAGTGATTTGTTCTCATCCAAATACTAACATAGAAAGGAATAACAACAGTATAAGCAAATATTATAATAACATCATATGTAATGCCCAAAATCTAATAAAATAACAGTTAAAACAGCAATACTTACCCTCCTAACTTATTCAGTTAGAAAATGTAAGCTATTCACTATTAGGTACTGTTCAGACGAACCAAATATCTTTCACTTAGACTGTGTATTTGTATTAAGAAATTCATTAAGTATGTATAAATAACTCAGTAATTAAAACAAGCTACATATTTTGAAGTACTTTACCTTAAATTATTAACATTGGAAAAGGGCTTTTATAGGTGCAACAAGTGATTCTTGAACTTTAGTTACATAAGTGATTTTTAGTTCTGAAGATAATAGAGAGTACGCAAACTGTATCCCTACCTCGGGAGGTAAAGACATTGTTTTAGGATGGCTCTCAGCTCGAGTAACACACATCAGATTTTGTTACATGAACCATTACTTAACTAACCATCTTGAATAATTAAAAAATATGCACTTTAGTCAACTAGATAACACCACCAAATGTAGCAAGTATTAACTAAAAGATTCAAATAACTTTCCAACAAGAATATATGGCCTTTTTTCAAAACATTATATTATTCAGACTGTTAAAAAGTTAAAACTTTTTAAAAGCCTGCAATTATTATTAAAAATTCAAAAGGAACTTTTGACTTGTCTTATTATGACCAATTCTGGAAACTGACTAACTGCATCATATAACCCAAACAAAAAAGAACCTTTGAGAATCTGACAATGAAAATTGAACAAGAAAGTCCTTTACTGTGGAGGCATATTCATGCAAGACTAATGGATGTATTATCTAGAGGAAATAATCTTTTACAAATTCAAAATAAGAAAATGTCTTTTTCAAATCTCTTACGTGTTAAAATGAAGTTCTCTCGCAAAAAGGCGATAAAACTAAAAACAAGTTTGTAAAGACACAAACACCATTTGTAGCAGTCTGCAAACTGCATTTCAAAGTGGTTTCTTTTCAGCTCTACTATTTAGGTGACATCTGACATCAACAAAAGAAACTCAAAGTTTCTGATATTTATCTCTTCAGTCAATAAGCAAAAGTAGTTCAAAAAGTCCAGGAAAGACTAGAGCCATAGCATACATATTCTTTGGCATTTACAGCATAAAAAGAGAAGATTACAACTACTGAAAACCATGAATAAGTAATCCCCTAGCTACCACATCAAAAATAACTGCACTAGTATATGTTGAAGTGTCAGCAAAACCTTTAAGAAGATACCTTTTTTTAAGTAGATTAATAAAACAACATAAAAAAAGATTACAATTACAAAAAGCCAAGAATAAGTAACCAAAGTATCCCCTAGCTACCACCTCAAAACTAAATGTAGTTATGTGATAATCTCGTATAAAAGCTTACGCTATTAGAGAAAATAGTTTCACACACACAATGAACTTGTGCGCCTGCGAATCATCAAATCCATGCACATAGATATCCAAATAGTAATATGAATAGGACTATGTCGTTCTAAAGAATACACTTTTATTTGCTTAATCATCTCATAAAAGCATCTTACTTTAACAAATGCAAAAGAGAGGGAAGAAGAGGAATAAAAAGATTATAAAATATAGATACCTTTAACAAAATCTTATTAAACATCATAAAATAAGGAGGAAGATTCCAATTTCCAACTACTAAAAGCCAAAGAATAAACAACATAAGGAACCCTAGCTACCTACCACCTCAAAAGTAACTACATTAGTACTGTATGCTGTTCATGATTTCATGGCTCAGCCCTTTGAATTCTTTTTGATAATATAAGATGACGGTGACTTGATAACACAGTTTTATCTTCTATGTGTATAACCATTACAACAAGAAACTTTAACTGTTATAAAGAACACATTTTATTTGCCTAATCATCTCTTGCCCAGTAAACTGTATACATAAAAGCATCTCACAGTAACAAAAGCAACATAGGGGTAAGAAAAAAGATTATAAAATATAGATACCCTTTTAGCAGTACTTATCAAACAGCATAAAAAAAGAAGTTCACAACTACTAAAGAAATCAAGAATAAACAACCCAAGGAACCCTAACTACCTACCCCCTCAAAAATAATTACTCTAGTATATCCTTTTCATGTTATCATGGCTCATCACACAAAAAGATGTTTTTATCTTTCTCTGTATGAAACCATAACATCAAGAAGCTTCAACTGTTACAAAGAACACAAAAATCTTTTTATTTGCTAAATCATCTCTTCCCCAGTATACATCAAAGTATCTCAGATTAACAAAAGCAATAGAGGGGGAAGACAAAGATATTAAAATATATATACCCTTTTACCAGTACTTATCAAACAACATAAAAAAGAAGATCACAGCCTACAAAAAGCCAAAGAATAAACAACCAAAGTATCTTTTCTATGTTATAATGGCTCATCACAAAAAGAAGTTTTATCTTTTGTATGTATAACCATTTCATCTAGAAGCTGTATAAGCTATAAAGAACACATTTTTATTTGCTTATAATCATCTCTTCCTTAGTATACATAAAAGTATCTCACATTAACAAAAGAACCAGAGGGGTAAGCAAAAGATTACAAAATACAGGTACCCTTTAACCAGAACTTATCAAACAAAATAAAGAAAAAAAGATCACAACCTACTAAAAGCCAAGAATAAACATCTCAAGGAACCCTACCTACCTATCACCTCAAAAATAACTACACTAGCATATCCTTTTCTTGATCATAGCTCATCATAGAAAGAAGTTATATCTTCTCATAGTACAACCATTTCATCAAGAAGCTTCAACTGTTATAAAGAACACAAACATATATAGATACCCTTTTAGCAGTAGTTATCAAACAACATAAAAAAAAAGGATCAATCAAAACCTACTAAAAGCCAAGAATACACAACCAAACTAAAGAAGTTTTATCTTCTGTTTGTTCAAACCACTTCATCTAGAAGCTGCAAAAGTCATAAAGATCACATTTTTATTTGATAACTCATCTCTGCACAACAGTCTACTGTACACACAAGAAAAGCATCAACAGGGTAAATAGCAGATTTTCAAGAATTGAAAAAAAAAAAAAAAAAAGACCTGTTGAATATGGTCAGTAGTGACGTTCGTTGGATAGTAAGCTGCCATCATGGGCTGCATCTGCATCAGGTGCTGCTGCATATTTTTTGCTCCTCTTTTTATACCCACCAAACAAAACACACACACTAGGGGGGTTTTAAATGCAAAGTTTCAATCTTTATCAGTTTTTCTGTGTAGAGTGCAGAGATATCAAGGCAAAGTGCAAAAAGGAAATGGACCCTCTTTTTTTATTATTTTCCTCTTCTGTTCACAACTTCACTTGACTTGTATAGTGACACTCAAATACACAGCAATGGCAATTAATGGGATATTGACAGTACGTAGGAAGAAGAAAAAAAACAGAGCTATGGGGTACATCAGTTTTGTACTCACTGTGTGTGGGGGTGGGGTGAGGGAAAAGAGAATCTCAATTCTTGTGGGTAAGAAGTCATTTTAAGGCTTGTAACTTGTAAGGAAGTAAGATGTTTTGCTCCCGCCGAATCGCGGTAGAGTGGTAAGTACTCATTCATTCTTAATTAAATATTATAATTTTATTTTATTTTAGTAGTAAGTATTTCTTCATCAATAATTAAAGGTTTTGAGTTCAAATATTCTTGGATATTGAGTCGAATTGATTTTATTAGGGAGTATTTTATTTTTTATGTGAACTTTTTCATATAAATTTAAATTTAATTGAGCTTTAATATAAATAAACGGATACGAGTGAAAAAACTAAAAAAAAGTTATAGATAAATGTTTTACCCGCATTGGGGTTTGGATCAATTTTATTGTTTTAAAACTTTTATCAGCAGTCACTACCATTAATTTAATGTGGGCAAAAACCAGGTACTACTTTCTTGATTTTATGTGATTTGTGTGTCACCTTGCAAATCTCATATTATTTGTCATATAAATTGCGTATCTATTTATTTAATTTTATAATAATTTAAATATGTTTTTGTATATATTTAAAATTAGAGGATATAAATATTAGTTGATGTCAAGTTAAAAGACATATTTTTATATTATTTCTAAGCAATTCAATGTAAGCTTTTGTTTTGCCATAAATTTGATTTGTTTTATAGATTTTAAAAAAAAATTATGTTTAAACATATGTTTTAATAAGAATAAATTGTGAGTAAAGGTCCCAAAAATCTTCTTTTTTTAAAAATAGAATTGTTTGAGTCAATTTATGAGAATTTGAAAATCTGATCAAATTTCACGATCAAATAAATATTTAAAAATAATTTCTTTTATTTTACTTACAAAATCAATATTCAAATGCTAACTAAATTTAAAAAAATGATATAATAAACATTATTTTAAATATTTTTGTTAGTTTGATAGCTAAGTTACTTTTATTTAATCACAAGAGTGAATTATTCAGATGATAAATATAATTCAAACTAACTTATATTGAAGTTACTAGTCGATAGAGCTGTTCTTTCTTTTATCAGAGATATCAAACTCGAATCATCCTTGTTAAGAAGTTTGTTCAGATTAGTCAAATTTCAATATAAATATCGAACATCAAATGAAAAATTCTTCGAAAATAATCTTTTTTCACCCCACCCTCCTTGACACCACCCCCTAGGTTGAAAAAGGTAGGTCACGTGACAGATGATGATAAATAAAAGGTTGTACACGATTATCTATGAAGAGGGACAGAGAGACAATTCCTCCTTTCTACATTGGGCTTTGGGCCCATCTACCGCTCCGCTCCAAACTCTCTGTCCTATTGGCCCACAGCCCACTTATTTTATTACACAACTCACGTCATCCCTTCCTATATTCGAGAAATTCCCTTCTCGCAATATCGTTTGACTTGATATGATATTTATATTACTTTCATCGTTTTATAAAAAATAGTCTAGTTTGATTTGACACGAAATTTAAGAAAATAAAAAAGACTTTTGAATATTGTGGTTCTAAATTAAAGTTATGTCAAATGTATAAAATTGTCCTTTAATCTTGTGGCCTTAAAAATATCACGTGAAAAATTGAAATTAAAATGTTACAAAAAAAAAAAAAAGGTCATTCATTTTAAAACTGACTAAAAAGGAAAAAAGGTCAGTCTTTTTGAAATGTAGAGAATATTTATTTTATAACGGATTTTTATATCGACGTACTGTATTATTTTAATGAATATAATATTTAAATAGATTATATCATTCTTTGTTATTATATATTATCATACCAATAATTAAACAATAAATCTACGAAAAAATAGAATATGAGGTAAAGCTATTATAAAAAAAATAAGATAGAAAATAAAATATAATTATTAAATAAAAAAAATAGTATTAACTATTAAAGTAATAATACCATCTTACTAAATTAATCATTATACAAAACAAAAAAAATCATATTTTAACAATTATTATGAATAATATGATACAATAAAATTTAAATGATAATTAAATTATATATCTTATATAATACTATTCAATATAATACAATACAACTAATAATAACAATCCAAGTAAGGTTTTTTTTGGGGGGAGGGGAAACTATATTTACTCCGCTTGGCTCTTATCCTACTTATCATTTGTGGGGGGGGGGGGGCTTATTCCCCCTTCTAGAATTCCATTTCTTAATTTAAATTAACTTGAAATTTAAAATATATTATTTTAAAAATATTTGTTTCAAAAAATTAAA
>JAJOOO010018452.1:0-25485 GCA_029582685.1 Solanum piurae | reverse complement strand
CCTCTCACTCAATCACTTTTTACTCATTAAAAAATGGTTTAAAGGTTAAAGTATTTTTTCCTCAAGTAAGCTTAAAAAGATTTTTTTTTTCTTACTTAGTCATTTTCTCAAAAGGTTAGTCAATTAATAAAAAATGTTTTTCATGCTTTAATTATTAAATTGGTTCAAATTATTATTCCAAAATAAATTAAATAAATTTTAATTAATTTAGTTTTATTAGTATTCTAATCACTTGTATTTTGAGTCAAAATGTATCATTTTGGATCCCTTTTTCTAAAAGATAAAAAGAAATAAAATGTGTTATTTATTTAACTATTTTTCTCAAAGTTAATCAAATATTATAAATTATTATTTTATGTTAAATCATTATTTTCCTAAAAATAGTCGAATACATTTTAGTCAAGTCAGAATGCTTAAACCCTTCTCGAAGTGTAAATTGAACCCCGAACCCTCTTTGGTATTTTCAAATGATTTTTTCTGTTTAAATCTTTGGAAATTATAAGTTTTCTTAATTTCTTTAAAAAATTAAGTGGCGACTCTTTCTAAGTATTTTTCTTTTTAGTGTTTTATACTTAGAACATTTCAAAATAGTAATTTTTCTGAAGGTAGGAAAATTACGGCACAACAATTGAAATAACGTCGACGATTCTATCTTCGAAGTCGTCATCATCTTCCCGGAAATTCTCACCCCAACCGGTCAAGGAGGAGAAGAATTCTGAGGATGAACAGCAAATCTGTTGTTGCTTCTGTTATCAATGAAATTTTTTTGTCAGTGAAAAGGCATTTTCTTTTATGTACTGAGATTGTGTTATTTAGTTACAATTAAATCTCTCCGTCGAAATTCAATCTAAATGAAAAATGAAAAGAGAGCAAAAAAAGAAAAAAAAGCTTCAAGCTCTCCTTCAAAAAATATTACAAAAGAAAAGTTTAATCTTACTTTTTTTGGTTTTCACGCTCTTCAGGTGAGTGATATACACTCTCTCTATAAAATATCGAAAAATGGTTCAATAATTTCACATTAATCTAGTTAAGGGGTGTACTAGGACTCCCGCAAAGTTTGAGTGTCTTTTTCAAAAATAGGTCTTACTTTAATGGGGTAATTATATATTTTCTCAAAAACTAACTTAAAAATAGATTTGATTAACTTTTAAGCCAATCCAAACACTTAGTCATTTGGTTATGAAATTATTTTCACTTTTTTCCAGAGTTCAATTTCGGAGCCATAGAACTCTGAAAAAATTTGTTTTCCTTTTCTTATTTTATTTTTCCAGAAATTAGAGTTGTTTTTACTTCTTTTTTTAAAATTATAAATTACTAATAAAAATTCAAAAAAAACTCTAATTTATTTCATTGCCAAACACAATTACAATGTTTAAATATCATTTTTTCACTTTAATTAAAAACAAAAAACTTTTTTTCTTATTTGCAGAATGAAATATGATCAAACGTCTATTTACATATTAATTTGGTAAGTAAAATAAAATAAAATAAAATATCTCAAAATAATAAATTTATAACATCAGCCAAATCGAGTATAAAAAATGGGACACGTACACCAACATGGGTTGTGGTGCACTAACGGGAGTGCTTCACCCTTAATTAGGGGTCTCGGGTTCGAGCCCAGGGTACATAGAAAATTATGTTGGGAGTGCTACCCCCGAATGAGCCCTACAGTGCGCGATCCAGACTTAATTGAGGCACCAATATAAACTTCGGACACCGGATAGAAAACAAAAACAAAATAAAATAGGACAAGTACATTTAACTAACGGAGTAATTGAAAAGAAGTAGACCGGCGAGGAAAAATGTGTGGACATGACTAGGTGTCATGTTCAAAATCAACATACGGTCAATTTAGCTAATACTCCCTCAATCACCCCTTCATATTTTTTCCGAGAAGATGGATTTGCTCGAAAGGTAAGTAGCCTTATTTCCAATTTTAAAGTTTCGAGTTCAAATTATCAAGAAAACAAAAAGATAGGAGCTTTCAAGAAAAAGGGTAAAAAAGGAAAAAAATCCTTCCGTTTTATTGCATGTAAACAAAGTTGATAGATTATGAGATTTTATAATTTAGTGATTTTAAATTAAATATGTGTATAATAAATTGGAAATATCTTTTCTAAATTTTATGATCTTGTACATATCATACTGTTGTCATAACAGAGTATATGGATAATTTCTTAAATTTGCAGTAAATTTCGTATAAACAATCGAACTACATTCTTTTTTGATTGAATACCTAAATATATGATAAAATATTTTTATTACACTAAATAAGTTACCTCCTTTAATTATACATATTAGCCTTAATAAATGCAAAATCCAAAACTTGTTTAGATCCAAATTAATGTATATAATTAATTGATATAACCTATTTTATGTGGTTAATTTTTCTACGTATATATAACAAGAGCTTGAGAACACTCGCAAAAACTTTTTCATAATCCAAGCCAAAAATATTTAATACGATATTAATTAATCATGTGTTCAGATATTCAATTAGAACATGTCGTAGTTTGATTGTCGAAATTTGTTAGCATATTCAAAGGATTATTGGTGTACTCTACCAACATATATCATTAAAAGTAGAATAAAAATATTAGAATTAAAAACTTAATAGTTCCTCTATCTAAATTTACACACTTTTTCAAAATTCAAACGGTGAACATTTAAATTGCAATGAAGTAACTATTGCAATTTTGACTTTATCACTCAAAAAGTTGCCCAACTATTGAAACTATTAACTATTTATCAAAGACTTAAAGTCATACTTTTTAAATAACAAGAAGATCTCCCAATTTTGCTTATATTACTTCAAACATTAGTCAGTTTCACTGTCGTACTCAAGAAATTCTTGTCAATGGACATGTCAAAGATGAGCTTTATGAAGCTGTCGAGATATATTTGAGCAACAATTTGTCTCCCAAGAATGGTAAAATCAAAGCAATTAAACACATTTGAATTATCGCGAATTTTACATCATTTATGTATTAATTAAGCACACGTCAACTATTAGTTGCTAGTACATTTTCCTATTTGAACTATAATGAGGAAATGAAAACAATTGATAGTTGAAGTGTATTTCAATATATAGTTAATGATAGTTCATGACGAAGAGGGAATAACTGATAGTCAAAATGTGCAATCGCAAGAAAAAACGATACTTCAAGTGTGTTATTTGCGATTCACATGACATACAGAAGCCATTGAATATGTTCGTCGAAAATTATACAGATTAACAAATGGTATTTTGGTGAACTAAAGTTAAAGATTTCAAATAGATATACCTCTTGTCTATAAAATGATGATGTTGGCCTTTATTGCTTCTAACTCTTTAAGGATTTACCATTTTTCAAATTTAATTTCTACCATTTATCAGTGTATTCGTGTATAAATTATATGTATTTAGTATAAAAACGTTGATACAACATCAACCTAGAACTACTATTATACAAGACCCAAGGATTTCTCCAATGAGAAAAAACGAACAAAATCAATGTAAAAATATAAACTAATGATAAGGCTTTTAAAAAAGGAACTTTCACATATAACCACTCAAAAATAGTTTAATTATGCTCCATAGCTATAATTTGTTAATTACGATTCATAGCTACATGTTATAGGGAGGAGAGAGGCGAGCGAGAGAGGGCATAGAGTGGGAGAGAGGTGAATTGTATATGTCTATCTGTCAAAATAATTGTATATATGTAACTAGTATGCATATATATTTGTATATCTGGCGAGCGAGATTGGGAGATGGAGGAGAGAGGCGAGCGAGATTGGGAGAGAGACGAGTGAAAGAGGGCAATAATTTGTATAATTCGCGGGTGCGTTTGTATAATTAGCATGCTTTTGTATAATTGAGTAATACAAAGTTTGGAATTATACAAATATGCTAAAACTCGAAATAACGAATTGATACAAACATAAACATATGAACTTTAAACAGTTTTACAAACTATATTATACAAATTACATTATATAAATTATATCATACGAAATTCGAAAACTACACATTTATACAAACTTTAAAAAGTTATACAAAAAAAGATTAAATGTATATGGTGATAAAACTGAAAAACCAAAGGAAATCATCGTCATATACAAATACAAACCATCATCTACAAAATACAAATCAAATGAAGAAATGTTAGTTGTGAATTATACAAATATGGCGAATTATACAAACGTGGCTAATTATACAAACTTGAAGTCAGCCCACATAATTAATGGTTAATGTTAGTCGTGAGTGGTAATTATAGCAAACTATAGCTATGATGATTAATTAAGTAGTATAAATTCGCTTAACTGCGTAATTTTCCCTTTTAAATACATCAAAAAAAACATTGAATATTTTTTTTTTTAACTCCACCCTAGTCGAACTAGGATCCTAAATTGGGTTAAAGCAAGCGAAATAAAGTACGATAGGTGTATTGTCAAGGTAAAAATGATACAGATGCTTGTCTAATTAGACAATTTTTCCTTGTATTTATCAACTTCACAATTTTAGGCTGTGAAACTTGAGTTTAGTATAAGTACTGTGTCCAAGATATTTTTTACCAAGCAATTATGTTTTGACTAGATATGAGATTCTGTGCCAGTGGTGACCCAATATATATTTACTCATCGGTTTCAATTTATGTTCAGACAGTTAATCAATTTTTTTTATATGTTTTTTGAAGTAGTTAATATTGTGAGTTATATTTTATATGTTATTTTCAAATAATATGTATTATTTTAGTTGTTTCAATTTATGTGCCACAAATGGAATTTGGAGAGTCACCCAAATTTTTGTGTTGTTGTTAAATATTTTTAATTGTTAATTACTATGATTTATGTAGTACTTTTTATACATTTTTCAAATAATATGTGTTATTCCTCCTATCTCAATTTACGTGAGATAGATTAAATATGAAGAGCCAACTATATTTTTATATGATTTTAAAATATAACTGAATAATTCAAGTGACTAGTTATTTTGATTTATAATATTTTTAATATAATTTTATATACAACAAATTAAAAAGGAAAGTAAAATAAATAAATTAAAATTGAAAGAATATTAACTTTCCAAAAATACCCTCATTGACGAACAATTATCTACTTCTAGCCAAAGTGGGCCCCACAAATTTGGAACAAGAAATCACCCTTGGTTGCAAGCACATAACTCAGTACACTAGTTGATAGTTGATCAATAGTTGTTTGATTGTATAATAAGTAAAGTAATTCTAATAATGCTTTATTACTAGTCAGATAAGACAAAGTAAAAATATTTGTTTTTACATATATATATATATAAGAAATCAAAGTCATGTCCCACAGGCATGACTTGTGAATAAGGTAAATTATCATATTCGGTAAAATATGTGAACAATTTAAAGACAAGTTCATCAATCTGAATATCTGATAAAGCTTATGAACAATTTAAATTGAGATAAAAATTAAATATTGGTGTATTTGAACTTATAATGGCCAATATTTTAAAAGACAGGCGGGGCATTTTACATAATTAGTGCGATGTGAGGTGCAAGTCTCAAGACATGAGGTGTAAATTCTATGAATATCTATTTTTTTTTAAAATTAATACTTTAATACTATAAAAGTAACACAAAAAGTATAGAAATTACATAATTTTTTTAGCAAAATTAGATAAACAAGCTGATAGAAAACAAAATATTTAACATATTATAAAAACTCAGACCCCACTGAAACGGTGGAGCCACCTTAGAGTCACGGGTTCATCCGAACCTCCTTTGGCAAAAAATTATTTTATTTATATATGATTAAAATAATTTTTAGGTATATATATAAATGTTGAACCCCCTTCGACTATTTCGTGTGTCTATTTTTTTTCAGATTTTGAACCCCTTATTAAAATTCTGGCTCCACTACTAGGCCCCCACTTAATGAGATTACACTGAATATATCGTTGTTGTTATTTATAAAGACGTAAACAAACTTTAGACGAGTCAAAACATGACTGGTGATTAATTTTCTTCGTTCAAACGCGTTAAAATTGAATAGATCCATCAACTTAATTAACACCCCGATCTACACTTCAGAAAGACCCAATATTCAACTTAGAGTCGAGTCTGAGAAAAATAAATACTATATAGTATTTAATTGCTTATTTTCCAATAACCTATGTTCATGTTGACTTTGTTTTTTCCCCTATATTACCTATTAGTATGAATTAGAAAAATAGGAACATGTCATAATGATAGTAGTAAAGTAAAAATATTGGTTAAGAGTGTTCAAAATTTACTAGAGCACACAAAAATAATTTTTAACCTATATATATACAATATAATTTTTTGACGAAATATGTTTAATTGACAATAAATATCGGAGAAAGATGTAAACTATAAGTAAATTCTTGTGGGCATACATAGGAAAGTTTCAAAGTCTACATAGTCAATACCAACTACCACTATTGTTAGTCTTGGTGCAATTTTTTCCAATTTTCTTTGGCCAATTTCTTATTCTATTTTTTATTTTTGTTTTCTTCACATGATTTTGCTATAAATTTACCATTTTCCTCAATTGCAATTGCATCAATATATTCTTTTCACACATTTGGTGCATAACACTAACATTCACTAGCCAAAAGAACCCTTAAAAATATGTCATCTTCATCAGCAGAATCGAAAATGGCCTTGGCCAAGACTGTTCTATCGACAGTAGGCTCTGTTGCTGCGACAGCCATGTTGGTTCGTTCGATATTCCATGACTACATTCCCCGGGAACTCCATGAATATCTCTTCTTTGGACTTCAAAACATGTTCACCAAGTTCTCAAATCAGCTAACGATGGTGATTGACGAATTTGATGGTCTTGTCAATAATGAAATTTATGAAGCTGCTGAGACCTATTTGGGCAGCAAGTTGTCACCTAATATCCATCGACTTAAAATCAGTAAACCTGAGAAGGAGAAAAATTTCAACATTGCCATGGAGCGTAATGAGGAGGTAATGTCTTGCACATATAAAATTGCATGTCATGTTACTTGTCATCTTAAAAGGTTTGGTCTAAACTAGAAGCCATATGCTACTTGGACTCTTTAAAAAATATTGATGTGTGTGTCAGATCCTTCAAAAGTTATGCTTTTTTTGAGGATCCAACACAAAAGCGACAATATTTTTTAGGGTCCGTTCCATCTAGACTAGAAGTAGTCTGATGTAGAGACTATCCACATTAGACATATGTGATATGGAACATACTGAGGAGGTAAAGTCTTGCACATATATATAATGATAATTGCATGTCATATTATTTGTTATCATAAAGAGTTTGGTCTAAACTGGAAGCTATGCTGCCTAAACTCATCAAAACTATTGACGGGTATGTATCAGATCCTTGAAAAGTTATGCAGAGGATACAACACGGGTACAACAACATTTTTGAATGTCCGTGTCTGTCAGACATATGACTCTTTTTCCTAATAATCCACCATTGGAATAGTGAAATTAGTCCCCTTTCTTTAAAATTCATACGTCTTGATTTGAAGAACGATTGTATTCACGAGTTCAAGTAAGCTTCCACGTTTAATTTACCTTGATGATAATTTAATGTAATAGATAGCGTGAAGACAATGGTTTTTTTAAAATCTCAAGGTTTTCTTCCGACAGGTGACAGATGTTTATAATGGACAGACATTCAAGTGGATTTGGCTCTGTAGACAAACACAGTCTACAAACTTCTATAATTCCAGGGACATGAACTCCACTCTAAAATCTGAAATCAGGTCCTTTGAGCTGACATTTCACAAGAAAAACAAGGACCTTGTACTTAATTCGTATTTGCCTCACATCATGAAAGAAGCAAAATTGCAAAAACACGTAAACAAGACGATCAAGATTCACACAGTGGATTGCGAGAGAATGTACAATTTACACGAAATGTGGAAGCCGGTGAATCTGAATCATCCAGCCACTTTTGAGACAATCGCAATGGAATCAGATCAAAAAGACATGATTTTGAAAGATTTGGAGAGATTTGTGAAGAGGAAAGATTATTATAGGAAAGTTGGCAAGGCATGGAAAAGAGGGTATTTGTTGTTTGGTCCTCCAGGGACCGGAAAATCTAGTTTGATTGCTGCAATGGCGAATTATTTGAACTTTGATATATATGATTTGGAGTTGACTTCACTGAGGGGGAACATGGAGTTACGGAGGTTGTTGGTTGCCACAGCCAATAAGTCCATTTTGGTGGTGGAGGACATTGATTGTACCATTGAATTGCAAGATAACTTGGCTAATCGAGGTGCTGTTGTTCATTCAATCAATGGTTTTCGTATGCAAGAAACCAAGGTAAATTAGTCTTTTATTTCCCATTTCCTATCATACTTTGCCTGACTACACCATTTTGTTTTGTAGGTGACATTATCAGGTTTACTGAATTTTATTGATGGATTATGGTCAAGTTGTGGAGATGAAAGAATCATAATTTTCACAACAAATCACATAGAGAAACTCGACCCTGCATTGTTGCGACCTGGTAGAATGGACATGCACATTCACATGGCATATTGCACACCTTGTGGTTTCAAACTTCTTGCTACCAATTACTTAGGGATTAAAGATCATAAATTGTTCAAAGAAATTGAGGAATTGATTGACATAGCCAATGTGACACCAGCAGAAGTGGCAGAGCAATTGTTGAAGGAAGATGAAGTTGACAATTCCCTTAAAGGGTTGATTAATTTTCTTCACAAAAAGATAAAAGAGAATGATGAGGTTAAGGCTAAGAAAGTGGAAATAACACAAGTGGAATCTGTTGATGAGAAGGAGGAAAATGAGATTAAAGAAAAAGAGGAAGAAAAGGACTTGCCAAATGGGGACATCGTCTAATCCAATTTCACGCGGTGTAGCGCCTCATTTGATCAATTATACAATATTATACGAGAACTAATCCCTATCACTTAATCATGATTAGAAGATAGTTTATATAATTTTGTACGTATTAGTGAATCTGAATTAAACGACTAAGTTGTATGTCCCCTTGAGAATATTACTTTATATTCACACTAATTTATATAAATAAAATACGTGCTAGTGTTATAATATAAATTATAATAAATATTTTTACTTAAATGTCCTCTATCAGAAAGTTTCAAAATTTAACTATTAATACTCAAAAATCAGACTGTAAACCCAAATAGTTTTCTCCACCGGCGGTCATCAAATCGGCAGCACCAGCAAATTGATTAATGAAATGCACGGAATCGGTGGCATCCATTATTGTCCGATTTGGCTCTGTTCAGCAAATTGATTAATGAGATGCACGGAATCGGCGGCATCCATTATTGTCCGATTTGGCTCCGTTCAGCTAATTTAATTTTCCGGCCGACTGATTTTGAGTGAGGTAATTTTTCACTAAAATTCGATCTGTAAATTGAGTTGTAGTGCTTTGACTCTGCTCTCGCTGCATAATGATAGCCCTAACTTCAATCTCTTGTTTCGTTGTTCAACTATTTATTGTTCTATTTACCTACCTAATCTATCACCTTTTTGTGAGTTTCGTGCTTCAACTATCAGTCACTTTGTACTAAAATACTCATGGATGTTAAGTTAGCCTTCACAGGGAACAAGTTAATATTTGGTTATCTCAATATCGATGTGTGTTTTGATAAAAGGACGGATAGTTTAGGTAAGTAAAGAGAACCATTGATGGTTGAGCCTTGAGGTGTGAAACTTACGAAAGAGTGATGGTTTAGGTGTTGATTTTTTACTATTAACTCAACAAAAAAGGAGCATTAGTAATCAAAATTTGAAACTTTCTACAATAGAAGAGCAAAAGCATAATCAAGAATAAATAATTATCATTCTGTATTGAGGTTTTAGTGCTTGGCGTGAAAGACTTCAATCTGAATTCATTTTCGAAGTGTTTGGATTGAGATATAGTTGATTCATTGATTTTCCTACTATTCAAAGCAACCTTTTTACTGCCCGGGATCTAAGCATTTGAAATCTATTAAGTTTCCAAATCAAAATCAGTCCATCCACAACGCGGAAGAGTATTTTATTTTTATAACCAAGAAATCTTTTTGTGACCTACGCTTTGGACCAATCAAAGCCTTCAAAACTCTGTGGATGATGGGCCCGCCCCTCTACCCTTCTCCACTTAAATACTAGGCTTCGCTCTGCATGGTGTGTGGTTTGAACCTGTGACCTAAGCCACAAATCCTCCATCTTTTGCCACTCGAGCTAGGCCTTGGGACCGGGTAAGAGTAAATTTAATATCATTGATTAGAAAAAAATAAGGATTAGTATATTAGAGAACTTCTTCCGTAAGTTCTTTAATATGTGTTACCTGAGCAAGGGGGTTTTCGGAAACAGTCTCTACTCCTATGAGGTAGGGGCAAGGTTTCCCTGCCCACACCCCACCATATGGGAACTACACTGGTATGTTATTTTTGTTGTTTATATTAGAGAACGTGACAACTAACATCTCCAACTATTGGTGTGGTTTTTGTTTTCTGATTATAGTTAAGTTGTTAAATATGAGATTGTAACTTGCTATTTTCATTTTCTTGTAAAGTTTTATTTCGGGAGGAAGAACATCTTTAGTTTTATGCTGGAATATACCAAATCAATATGTACCATCGAAACTGTATCATTTGATTGGGAGAAATCTTCATATTTTTCTCTTTCAATTTGAAGGAATCTCAAACGTTAGAGACAAAACGGAGATGTTGCATGTTGATTAGCATTGTCATTGTGATTTGATGAGGTACATTAACTTATTCATGAGCTCATTGCTTTTCTTTATTTTCGAACAAATTTATTGCATAGCGTGTTTGGTCATCTCAGTCCGTGTGTTGAAATCATGAAACAAAGTAACTTTACTAATTTATAAAATAGTGTAAATATTTTGGGACTCTAAAAACCAAAAGACTCACATATGCTCCCTCTGTTCACTTAAGAAATAATGTTTGATATGCGTATTTTACCACAATGTCAATATTAATTGATGATTACTCTTAGGTCTTGCGAAATGATTTGTGAAATAAGTAACTAATGCTGACGTTAAATGTATATTTTTTCTTGTCTATTCTTGATATATTAAAAGTGATAAGTAAAAGTGAAAATCTACTTTTGGAATAGTAGACCGTTAAAAATTAACAAAGGGAATAATATATATACTGACTAAACTAGCTGTTTGATGTCATGCTTCCAATACTTAATTAGAAACTAACATCACATATATAATTATTTATAAGAGTGTGAAGAAGTAATTATGGACATGGTTACAGAAAGCATGAAGAATCTGCAAATAAAATGTAGGAAATCGTTGTAGAATTATTTTCTCCTATTCAAGGTTTAAATGGAATAGGAGATCATTTTCTCATCTGAACTACACATAAACCAAATACAATAATAGCAATACGAAATTCCAGCTAATTCTGTTTGTTCATCAATCAATATAATAGTACTCTTAAGTCTTAAGAGGGACATACTACTTGATCATTTACATCAGATTCTTCCTCCTTATCTTAGATCCCATTTCCATTGCTTTCTTTCTTCTCATTAACAAACTTCATTTGAGTTATTTCCACTTTCTTAATCTTGTCCTCTTCCTTCTCTTTCATCTTTTTGTGAAGAAAATTAATCAACCCTTTAAGTGAATCTTCAACTTCATGTTCCTTCAACAACTGCTCTGCCACTTCTGCTGGTGTCACATTGGCTATGTCAATCAATTCCTCAATTTCATTGAAAAATTTATGATCCTTAATCCCTAAGTAATTGGCAGCAAGAAGTTTGAATCCACAAGGTGTGCAATATGCCATGTGAATGTGCACGTCCATTCTGCCAGGTCGCAGTAGTGCAGGGTCGAGTTTTTCTATGTGGCTAGTATTCGTGCCCGCGCATTGCGCGGAGATTTTTAAGTAAAATATTGAATAAAATAATATTTAAAATAAGATTATAACTTCTTTTTTTTTTTTTTGTATTTTTCATTTAATTCAGTTTATTTAAAATGTTATTGTTCTGTTTTATCTGAAGGTTATCATAATAAGAATAATAAATATCAACTTCTATACATGTTTGAATAAATGATAAATGTTAATTTATCATTCAATCAAAATGTATAATGATTTCTAGAAAAATATCTATGCTTTGTTTAGAATTTACGAAAATGGCAACAATGGTGATAACCTTCTCATCTATTGCTAAATGACTTTCTGCCTATGTTTTCACAGATATAAAATGTGTTTCATGAATATAATTTGTAACTAACTAATTATATTATATTGTTTAATCCTTTTACATATAACACATTTTTAACATATTATTTAATTCTATTTATTTGTAACTATCACATAATACTTTTTAGCTCTCCCATTATATATAATTTATTTTAGTTACTATTGTTTTATTAACAAAAAAACTATAACGGCATACATTTTATCATTCTAAATTTTATAGTATCTTTAACATTTAAAAAAAACAAAACAAAAATGATCTTCATTGTTATCAGATTGGGTGAGATTTGAGGTAAGGTTACTGCCCCATTTTGTCTCACTATAGATATCAGATTGGGTGAGATTTCTCTACGTGTTTTACTACAAATTCATGAAAAAATTATCAAAAGCAGTGAGTCAAAGTTTTATTGATTATTTTAGAAAGGCTTGGGGTTGTCTATACGTGGTGAAGTTTGGAGAAGTACTGGGTGGATGGTTGGGTTTATTAGTGGTAAAAGGCATGGTTTTATTCCTATATATGGTAGTGAGAGTGTTGTTTGTATGTATGAGGTCATTGGGTGTTGAAACACCATTTATGAATTGTAGAGCTTTATGCCCACTAGGTGTTCGACATAATGTCGTAGTGGTCCATACTTGACCTATTGACCCGATTGTGATGTAATCAATATATTTTGTAGATTATCATTTGTAATATTGGCTAGCTTTAAGAGAAAGTCATGTGAAATGTTTTAGGGAAGAAATGAAGATACACCATTTGAATTGTGGGTTGTGTGGGCGTGGCACGCCCCTTAGGTGTGTATTTACTGTTTTGGATGTTGTAAATTCCAGGTAGTGTCGGATGACCTCATGGGAAGGTCATAAATGGTGTAAACATGGTGATAAAGGAATTAGTGAAAAGAACACCCATTAGTAGAGGGGTTTTGAGCTTGCTGCCCGACTACAGTTTTGATAAGTCGATGTGATCCAACCTTGTTTATTAGCTGCTAATATTAGCTCTATTACTTGTCATTAATGCAGAGTAACGCCTCAAAGGAAAGGCTGATTCACGGTACCACATAGTATTGGTCGGGAGACAAGGTATGTAAGGCTATTTGATCTCATATCTTTTCGCATGAAGTCCTATATTCTGTGTACCAACAAATTGAGATATCTAAGTGATCCTCATGGTAAAAGATACAATGTGAGGGTGTACAATCTCCAATGTAGCTAATGGTCTTCCTTATACAGTCCAAGTTCTCAAAATATGTCAGACTATGTGTTCATTATCCAATAATGGTGTGTTTATTCTTCCAAGTACTAATTGACAAAGGTACTTTAAACATTAAGTTTCATGAGTTATCCACAAAGTCAAATGAAGTTCATTGAGTCAATTAGATCCTACATTATACATGTTACAGGTTTTTATATGTCGGACACATACTATGTCCATTGTTCATTTTATGCCCCCTTACGTGGAATGTACAACCCTTATTTGGGTTCTGTCACGGGCTTCGTTAGTTTGGATGTTTATGCACTCTTTCATTTGATATCGTATACTAAGTGTTTAGCTATCATATCATCTTATATAGTCCTTGCCTCTACATTTGAGAAGTTACAGTCTCTACTAAGTGCTAAGTTATCGTATGCCCCCATGCGAAATGTCCAAACGTGTTTTAAATGAAGCATCTTGTAAGAAGAATTACTTGTTCAACTGCTATACATCTTAATGAATCATTTACTACTTGTAAGGACTATGCCACACACCTTCGTGGATCACCTGTATATGTTCTTTGTGCCCAAATGAAGTTCACGAGTCATATAAGCTCCAGTAGCACAACAAAGTTACATTTTCTTTCTATATTATTGTTTTCTGCCTCAATTAATTTATCCACATGTCCACATCACTAGTATGTAGTCCTAAATCTCAAAAGAGTCATGAACATCAAAAGAACAATCTCAAAGATTAAAAAGACAAGGTAAAGTGAATCTATATAATTATGGGTGGCAGCTCAGGGGTTAAAATACCTAGCACGGGCCGATCCCAATCTATATTATTATGAGTGGCAGCCCAGGGGCTAAAAGCCTAGCATGAGTCGATCCCGATTTGTATATTTGTGAGGACCGCATCCCAGGGATTAAAATGCCTAGCATGGGTCATCCTCTCCTACCACTGATCAGCTAGTCATTGTGTCCTATGCTACAAAGTCTATAAAGAAAAGATGAGTAAACTTAAAGCCAAGAATGTAATGTACATGATTCCCCAAGTATAACCAAAGAATGTAATGTACATGATTCCTCAAGTATAAGCAGAGGTGAATGTAAGGTATGTGATTCCACAAGTATAATCAAAGGTTGTCTCTTATCCTTATCTATACAGAATAATTGTGCATTTGTACCTGATTTCAGTTGAGCTCTTATTTTACATATGATTACTTTATGCCTCACATATTCAGTACATTCTTTTATACTAACGTCCCTTCTAGGGGATGTTGTTTTCATGCCACAGTAACAGGTACTCAAGCCAATAAAATCTCTCAATATAAGCATAAGATACTCAACGACCTTTGGTGAGCTCCAGATTGCTTCAAGGCTTTGCCGAGTCTCTAGTATATTTTTGAGATTATATATTAGTTAAGGGGTATGATGGGGTACTGTCCCGTTATAAGCCAAGTGTCTGTCTTTTAGAGGCTTTGTAGATCAATGTCAAAGTGAAGCGTGATTATGTCTTGTTTTCTAGTAATTAAGGCTTCAACGACCAATCAAGTATATTTATTTTGGGTCTATCTATGTTGTTATATTATCAGGGTATTTTACTTATACTCATCAAAGATTATAACTTCATTTGTTGCATGTATGATAAACAAGAGTTATATGTTGGTTCTCTCGGGCCTTTATAGGGCATCGAGTACCTGTCCGTTTCAATGGGGCTTGGGATGTGACATTTTCTCAAAATATTATTGAATTAAACAAAATTATATTGTATAATTAGGATTGTTTTCAGATATGTAAACAATGTAAATTGCTAAAAATGAGTAAACAGTAAAATCTTGGTGAGTGTTTACATCCCTACTTTAGCAGAGTTCAGGAATGGGTCGCACCCTTATAATATATGTGATGTAGATAGCTTACCCTGGTTCAAGATTAGTGATTGCTTCCATGTGACCTATAGGTCCCACGGAGACAACTTTACTGTTGCTCCAAAAATTTCCTCAAGATGGTTTTACAATAATTAACATTGTGAATTATTAAATGTCCAGCATTAAGAACCTCATGTTATTGAATCCAAGGGAGCTTCTCTGCTAGATAACGATTGAGTTCGCGTGGAATAATTCTGTCATCGTGTCCTTGCCAAAGATGGACCGAACCTTCGTTATTTGGAAAAAGATTTTTGATATTCGTCGGAGAAAAGTTCCAGTTTCCAAAACCAACTATCAAGTCTCAATACAAACATTCAAACTCGCCTTGCTGTCGAACCTTCTCCTGACCATGACTCGGGGTATAGGATAACTGCTTCAACATTTCTAGATCTGGCGGACAAAATATTTCCATGTTCCCTTCCATCATACTTAAAGCATGGAACCACGTTTGGTTCATCCACCAATGAACCAGCCATGGGGCATAATGCACAATTCTGAATGTCCGCTGATCTTGTGCAAGCATCTTTTCGAGGCCTTCGTTTGATAGTTTAGAGGGATAACATGACCACCAGTAATTTACACACAGAACAATAAGGGCAACTCCGACCAGCCTATTCGATATGTACTTAATAAGACAACTCCATACATAATACGCTCTCATGGACAAGCCAACCACATAGAACTTGGATCCTAGTTGCAACTTATCAGCTAGCTCCTCAACGTCAAATGCTTCACTCTTTATTGAGCGTTTTGGATGTGGATCACTTTCTCCATAACCAGCACAATCATATTATAAAACATATATTTCAAGCTCTTGCATTAAGTCTTGGGATATCGGCAACATCAAATCTTTGGAACTATCAAAGCCATGAATAATAATGATCTTATGTTTTGCCTTCTTCTTGGAAACGTCACTCTCTTTGTAGGCTACGTATCTCCCATCATTGAGTTGGACCCTTGGCGAAGTCACCGGAGGACCACCTGGAGAGCCACAAACTTTTGGAGGGGAAGGCTTAAGTAATGCCAAATAAGCCCATTCGAGAAGTCCAACTGTTGTTGCTACTGCTATTTGTGTAATCATAGCTTTGTTGAGCAGCAAATTGAAAGCTCAAGTCGACGAACTTGACTGGATTCCACTCGTTCTCTTGAAAAAAAGTGAAATGGGGTGTTATTCTTGGATTTTCTGGTGTGAGATCTATGAAGGTTGAGAACGACCTTGGTATGATGATGATTTCCTTGGGGTCTTCTTCCCTTCATAAGAGATAGAAGACACATCTTCTCTTTTTTTCTTCAGCAAACCTGAGGATTTGGGTGAGGCAACAACACATGCAATCTTCCCGGTTCATAATCCATCTTCGATAGTCTCACCTACTTTGACTATCTCAGCAAACTTTGCTCCAACGAGCAGCATGATTCAATCATAATATTCGGGATCGTGAACCCGCACAAATACTTCTACAATTTCTTTGTCAAACATAGGAGGTCGAACTCTAGATGCCTCCTTTCTCCATCTGTATGTAAATTCTCTGTAACTTTCAAATGATTTCGACTTCATTTTTTCTAAGAAATAAAGATCAGGAACGATCTCCACATTGTAGGTGAATTGTTCGATAAAGTTCTTAGCCAGAGCATTCCAGCTGGGCCACTGTCTTGTTTCATGAGATGTATATCATTCTAGAGCCTCTCCACTCAGACTTCGGCTAAAAGGCCGTATCAGTAAAGTTTCATCTCTTTCAACTCCCACAAGCTGGTCACAGTAGGCTCTCAGGTGTGCTAAGGGGTTCCCTATTCCTTCGAAAATGTCAAATTTTGGCACCTTGAACCCTTTTGGGAGGTCCAAATTTGGATGAATGCATAAGTCCTCATAACTCAAATCGGCGACTTCAGGAATACACTACAACTCCTTCATGTCCTTTTGAATCTCTTCCTTCATATCTAGCTTGACGGCCTCTTTCTTTGACCCCCACTCTCTCTCTCGTTCCTCATAGTGGTCGAGCTCAGAACCATTGGCGTCATGTTCATTGGGGATCAGGATTTGGAAAGTGGTTTTTTGAGGTAGGGGTGGAGCAATGGAGGGACTCTGGGAATTTTGAGGGGCTTGATAGTTTTGAGGGAAAGTCTGGGGGTTGGTATACTGATTTTGGTGGTGGAGGGAAGTGTGCGGGTGGCTAACGTTTTGGTTTTGAGAGGGCGGTTAAGCTTGGACGTTGGCATTTTGAAAAGGGGATGGCGCTTGGTACTTTGAGGAGGAGGTGGTGTTTGGTAAGAGGCGGAGGCGTAATGGGAATTTTGGGTGGTTAAGTCGATGATTGAGTGATTCTGAGTGAAATCGGAGGGTGTGTTTTGAGCCTGTTCCGCATTTGAAGGAGGAAAATGAAGTGGAGGTCTTCCGTCTGCTGGAGCATTGAAAGCAAAACCCGAATTAGGCAAATCTTGTCTTCTCTGCATTTCGACCCTCATCTCGGTGATTTGTTGCTTCAACTATATGATCAATTCGTTCTGATCAGCGACAACGGGATGAGTCACAAGAACATCAGTAAGGCAATCTCTTCATTGTTATCACCAATTGCTGCTTTTCCCTTATGTGAATTCTGACCGGGGAAGGAATCCTTAGGAGCTTTTGATCTTGTAAAATAGGGATGATCAGCCAGCTTATCGACACAGACCAGTTCTAAGTAGATGTAGGACAAAACCACTCAAAGGCAAATCTGTTAGTTTTGATTCAGGACAAATAATGCAAAATAGCACATAGAAAGCATATAAACACATAAGAGTTGCTTCGTTTGAGAACATGTTAGCCTACGAATAATGGGGACTGATATTTTGAACAAGCAGGAATTTGCTCATTTTATTTTGAGACTGGTGACTCAGAAAAGTTAAATTGTGTTGAGCTAAGGTCTTCTTGCTGCATCTGTTGACGCGGATTCCTCGTTTCCTTGTAGAATGAAAAAGGGGAAAAGAAAATTTGAAAAAGATAGGGGACGGGCCTTGAAAGGCTGCTTACGTATCTCCAAAAGAGAATTCAGGCCCTATGTAGATCGAATACAAGGAGAAATTCTCATTTGTTAAAGATTACAAGGAAAGTAAAAACAACATACAATAAAGCTCCTAAAAGATAGATGATGCCTTCATCAAAGTTTTTTCTTCTGACTGTTGCATTAATCACGGGGGGTAAACTCAACTTGAATCTTTCCCATGTTGATGAGGGATTCCACGTCATAGCGAAATTCAAGACACATTTCAATACTGTGATCTATGGCATTGTGATAAGGGAACGATTTCCATATTTCAATCCCAACGGGATCAAATGTTTCATCATCCATTTTGATAGGGGACAAGACCCCCTTTCGAACCAACTCACGATAGATATCCAACAACGTTTTCTTAAAAGACGTGAAGTAATGACAATAAAACAGAGTGTGCTCAGTGTCCGGCATACTGGGCTCCGGTTGGTCACAAGTAAGGATGGTATTCTCACCCCACATATGCGGGATCTTCCCAACGTTGATCAGGCTGCGGATTGCTGCCTTAAGCTCCATACATTTCCCTATAGTGTGTCCTCTTTGGTTCGGGTGGTAGGCACACGTCTTTTGAGAGCTTTCGTGCCCAAACCCAAAAATGATTCCTTCTAGAGGCTTCAACATGAAGCCTTAAGGTGCTCGTAAATGAGAGCACACGACACGACTCTTACCCCCACGCTATGTGTCCGCTCATAAGCTGGGAGAGTGATTTTTTTGTCTCCTCCTTTCAGACGTCCCAGGAAGGGAGGCATAAAAATGATTTCTTCATCGGTATCTTTTTCAGTAGCTCTAGGGTGAGTGTCTTCGGGATCACTATTGGCTTCTTGATTGAAGAAAGAGCATTTTCCGCGTATTTTCTGAAGACTCATGGTTATATCATTGTTGAAGACATCATGTTCCTTCCACATAGCAATCGTCTCATCGTTCATGATAGTATATCTTGCCATCTTAGCTGCTAACTCCGCGTCTAGTGCTGCACTTTTAGCTTGCGCAGCTGCGGTGGCTAGTTCTACTTCTATTCTTCTTTCTCCCATCTCTCGAATCTCTTATTTGAATCGACGCAGTTTCATCCTTAAATTCTCCTCGGTCGTCTTCACCTCGACATTCTTGCATTTTTCCATCTTAGCAGCAATTTCACCTTTCCTGAAATGATAGAGTAATGTTTTAGGATTTGATGGTAGGATTTTATTTTGGTTGAGAAACTCAAGACTCGAAAACTTTGGTAGTGACTTGTATTTGGTATTGTAGGAATTTTTTTTAAAAAAGGAGTTGGCTAAAAATGTTCTCATTCAAAGAAACGTACCACATAAACAGATAAAGCACACAAATAAACATACAAATATCGTGTCCTAAACATGCATATGACCCTTTCGTGTCAAGGGTAGGCCTAGCGAATTGAAAGATGTGTGTGTCTTTTTAAGTCAATTCATTATCCCCAAAATATTTCATTAATAACATTAAAAAATGTTTGACAAACATAAAATTAGGGAAATGAGTTCGAAAAGTAAATTACAAATAAAGCAATCCCACGCAGGGGACGATAGCAAACTTCAGGCCCGTCCTGATCCTTTGCCAAGTCTGGTTCTCTTGGTGATGCTGACCTCTTCCCACATAGCATATATGTTCTCCCATAGGTGATCTCTCGCCAATCGAGCCCCTTCTTGATGTCTGAACCTCTCGACCGACTGAATTTGTTGTTCCATATTATCATCTAATTCTGATATGCATTGTCTTGCCCTTCGTAATTCTTGCTTCAACTGAGCAATGACCCTGACGTCTGCTGAATGTCGGTGTTAATGATCAAACTCATTCTTATCATATTTCTCTTGGAGTCGGATTTGATGTTTGGCCCCAACATCTGCAATCATATGAGGCATGTTTGGACCAGGCTCGATAGTTCCGGCGACTCTTCTTTAACCATTCCTTGTAATCCTTAGAACATTCAGGACGGAACCTATTTGGTACCGGCTCACCGAATACCCTTCCATGTTCTACATGTCTTCAACGTAAAAAAAATTCCATTTTCATGATCGGTTGCAAATTTCCTCATGTCTGCGGTTTGGAGAATTCCTTGTATCCCTCCTAGTAGTCTAAGGACTCGACCATGAGCATATGGTTTAATCCCTCTTAATCTGGCAAATATCAGGTTAGGGACCTTTTGCGCTTGAATCACCATTTGTTTTGTCACCACTAGACATTCTATATACCATTGCACATTTTCTTCTCTTAAACCCTGAAGTCTTGGATACCAGAATTCTTGGCCTCCAGTCCTGTTGAAATGATTACGTTGCACCCATCAATCATGACTTTCAAGCCTGTTCGGTCGTTCCAAGGGATCTGGTTCTTTTAGATTATGTGTTTTGATTAAGTGTCTCATCATCCACCATTGAAGTATCAAGTTGCATCCTTGAAAGAAACGTTCGCCGCTTTTACACTTGTCCAAAGCCCTATAAATGTCGGTCAAAATTATAGGCGCCAAAGTGTAGTACTTGGTTGCCGACCCGTAGTCCACTCCATAAAAAGTAGCATGAGTGACCATTACTACACTAGTCGGCAACCAAGTACTACACTTTGACGCCTATGATTTTGGTCGACATTTATAGGGATTTGGACAAGTGTCAAAGCAGCGAACATTTCTTTCAAGGATGCAACTTGATACTTCAATGGTGGATGATGAGGCACTTGATCAAAACTCATAATCGGAAAGAACCAGATCCCTTGGAACGACCGAACATACTTGAAAGTCATAATTGGTGGGTGCAGCGTAATCATTTCAACAGGACTGGAGGCCAAGAATTTTGGTATCCGAGACTTCAGAGTTTAAGAGAAGAAAATGTGCAGTGGTCAATAGAATGTCTAGTGGTGACAAAACAAATGGTGATTCGAGCGCAAAAGGTCCCTTACCTGATATTTGCCGGATTAAGAGGGACTAGACCATATGCTCATGGTCGAGTCCTTAGACAACTAAGAGGGAAACAGGAGATTCCCCAAATCGCAGACATGAGAAAATTTGCAATAGATCATGAAAATGGAAAAATCTCTTACGTTGAAGACATACGTAGAACATGGAAGACTCGAAGGGTATTGGGTGAGCCGGTACCAAACAGGTTCCATCCTGATTGTTCTAAGGATTACAAGGAATGGTTAAAGAAGAGCCTCGCCAAAACTATCGAGCCTGGTCCAAACGTTTCTCATATTATTGCAGATGTTGGGACCAAACATCAAATCCGACTTCATCGACTCCAAGAAAAATATGATAAGAATGAGTTAGACCATTAGCACCGACATTCAGAAGACGCCAGGGGCATAGCTCAGTTGAAACAAGAGTTACGAAGGGCAAGACAATGCATATCAAAATTAGATAATAGTATAAAACAACAAATTCAGTCGATTGAGAGGTTCAGATATCAAGAAGGGGCTCGGTTGGCGAGAGATCACATATGGGCGAACATATATGCTATGTGGGAAGATGTCAGCATCGCAAAGAGAACTAGACTTGGCAAAGGATCAGGACGGGCCTGAAGCTTGCTATCGTCCCCTGTGTGGGATTGTTTTATTTGTACTTTGTTTTGTAATTTACTTTTCGAACTCATTTCCCTAATTTTATGTTTGTCAAACATTTTTGAATGTTATTAATGAAATATTTTGGGGATAATGAATTGACTTAAAACGACATATACATCCTTCAATTCGCTAGGCCTACCCTAGGCACGAAAGAGTCACATACATGTTTATGAACGATATTTGTCTGTTTATTTGTGTGCTTCAATTGTTTATGTGGTACATTGCTTTGAATGAGGACATTTTTAGTCCACTCATTTTTTTTTTAAATCCAAAAATTTCTACAATACCAAATACAAGTCACTACCAAATGTCCGACCAAAATTTCCGAGTCTTGAGTTTCTTCAACCAAAAATAAAATACTATCATAAAACATTACTCTATCATCTCATAAAATGTGAAATTGCTGCTAAGATGGAAAAATGCAAGAATGTCGAGGTGAAGACGACAGAGGAGAATTTAAGAATGAAACTGCGTCTATTCAAACAAGAGATGGGAGAAAGAAGAATAGAAGTGGAACTAGCCACCGCAGCTGCGCAAGCCAAAAGTGCAGCACTAGACGCGGAGTTAGCAGCTAAGATGGCAAGATATGCTATCATGAACGATGAGACGATTGTTATGCGGAAGGAACATGATGTCTTCAACAATGATATAACCATGAGGTTTCAGAAAATACTCTTTCTTCAATCAAGAAGTCAATAGTGATCCCGAAGACACTCACCCTGGAGCTACTGAAACTGCGTCGATTCAAACAAGAGATGGGAGAAAGAAGAATAGAAGTGGAACTAGCCACCGCAGCTGCGCAAGCCAAATATGCAGCACTAGACGCGGAGTTAGCAGCTAAGATGGCAAGATATGCTATCATGAACGAGTAGACGATTGCTATGCGGAAGGAACATGATGTCTTTAACAATGATATAACAATGAGGCTTCATAAAATACATGGAAAATGCTCTTTCTTCAATCAAGAAGTCAATAGTGGTCCCGAAGACACTCACCCTGGAGCTACTGAAGAAGATACCGATGAGGAAATCATCTATATGCCTCCCTTCCTGGGACGTTTGAAAGGAGGAGACAAAAAAATCACTCTCTCAGCTTATGAGCGGACACATAGCGTGGGGGTAAGAGTCGTGTCGTGTGCTCTCATTTACGAGCACCTTAAGGCTTCACGCATGCTGAAGCCTCTCGAATGAATCATTTTTTGGTTTGGGCACGAAAGCTCTCAAAAGACGTGTGCCTACCACCCGAACCAAAGAGGACACACTATAGAGAAATGTGTGGAGCTTAAGGCAGCAATCCGCAGCCTGATCAACGTTGGGAAGATCCCGTATATGTGGGGTGAAAACACCGTCCTTACTTGTGACCAATCGGAGCCCAGTATGCTAGTCACTGAGCACACTTTGTTTTATTGTGACTACTTCACACCTTTTAAGAAAACGTTGTTGGATCTCTATCGTTAGTTGGTTCAAAAGGGAGTCTTGTCCCCATCAAAATGGATGATGAAATATTTGATCCCGTTGGAATTAAAATCTGGAAATCGTGCCCTTATCACAATGCCATAGATCACAACATTGGAATGTGCCTCGAATTCCGCTATGACGTGGAATCCCTCATCAACATGGGAAAGATTCAAGTTGAGTTTACCCTCCGTGATAATGCAACAATCAGAAGAAAGGGCTTTGATGAAGTCATCATCTATCTTTTAGGAGCTTTATTGTATGTTGTTTTTACTTTCCTTGTAATCTTCAACAAATGAATGAATGAGAATTTCTCTTTGTATTCGAACTATGTAGGGCCTGAATTCTCCTTTGGAGATACGTAAGCAGCCTTTCAAGGCCCATCCCCTATCCTTTCCAAATTTTCTTTTCCCCATTTTCATTCTACAAGGAAACGAGGAATCCGCGTCAACAGATGCCGAGAGATGCAACAAGAAGACCTTAGCTCAACACAATTTAACCTTTCTAAGTCACTAGCCTCAAAATATAACGAGCAAATTCTTGCTTGTTCAAAAAATCAGTCCCCATTATTCGTGGGTTAACATGTTTTCAAACGAAGCAATTCTTATGTGTTTATATGTTTTCTATGTGGTATTTTGCATTATTTGTCCTGAATCAAAACTAACAGATTTACCTTTGAGTGGATTTCTCCTACAGGTACTTAGAACTGGTCTGTGTTGATAAGCTGGCTGATCAGCCCTATTTTACAAGATCAAAAGCTCTTAAGGATTCCTTGCTCGGTTAAAATTCACAGAAGGAAAAAACAGCAATGTGTGATAACAATGAAGAGATTGGCCTTACTGATGTTGTTGTGGCTCAGCCTGTTGTCGCTGATCAAAACGAATTGATCATACAGTTGATGTAACAGATCACCGAGCTGAGGGTCGAAATGCAGAGAAGGCAAGATTTGCCTAATCTGAGTTTTGCTTTCAATGCTCCAACAGACGAAAGGCCTCCACTTCACTTTCTCCTTCAAATGCGAAACATGCTCAAAACCCACCCTCCGATCCCGCTCAGAATCCCTCAATCATCGACTTAACCACCCATAATACCCATTACGCCTCCGCCTCTTACCAAACACCACCTCCTCCTCAAAGTACCAAGCGCCACCCCTTCCTCAAAATGCCAACCTCCAAGCTTGTCCACCCCCTCAAAACCAAAACGTTAGCCACCCGCACACTTCCCTCCACTACCAAAATCAATATACCAACCCCAGACTTTCCCTCAAAACTATCAAGCCCCTCAAAATTTCCAGAGTCCCTTCATTGCCCCACCCCTACCTCAAAAAACCACTATCCAAATCCCGATCCCCAATGAGCATGACGTCAATGGTTCTGAGCTCCACCACTATGAGAAGCGAGAGAGACAGTAGAGGTCAAAGGAAGAGGCCGGCAAGCTAGACACAGGGGCGGACCCACGTAGTCAGTTTTGGGTGCTCGAGCACCCATTGACTCCGGAAAAAAATTTGTATATATATATAGAAAATATGATAAATACGTTATTAAATAAAAATAAGCACCCATAGAACACTAGCAGTCGTGGGTGCGCTGGTTAACACTTGGAAAAATAATGCGTGCGAAGCATGAGGGCGAGGGTTCGAATCCCGTCAGCCCCATTCTTTTTTTTTTTTACTTTTTCCAGCGAATTTTGCACCTTTTTTTTATCTTTTCCTTTTTTTAATTAAGGGCTTATTTTACTCCGAATTTTGTACTTGTTTTGACTTTTCCTATTCTTAATTAGTTTAGGGTGACTAACTTTTTCTTTCTTTTTTATTTTTAAATTTTTCTATGTTTTAAAACCTTTTTCACTGGCCACTTTTATGGGATTTTTTCTTTTAACAAAAAGAGGAAATCATTCTTCTTCTTGTTGTTTCAAAGAGAAAGCAGCCAACTCAAGTACCCAACAACAAACTTCAAGCTTTTTTCTTTTCAAAATCAAAATACAAAAGCAAGGTAATAAGATTTAATGTTTGATTAAAGTTAGATGATGAAAAAAAAGGGTTAGGGAAATTAGGTTTTGAGATTTTCATTGCTTATGGCTAGTACTCTTTAAATCTTAATTCTTAAAATATATTCCACATACTTTTTTTT
>JAJOOO010018451.1:0-30641 GCA_029582685.1 Solanum piurae | reverse complement strand
TTTTTTTTTTTTTTTTTTTTTTTTTTTTTCATATAGTGACTTTATAGAATACAAAAGTGAAAAATATTTCTTCATCTTCTCTTCCTTCTATTGCTGGGTTTTATTATTCTAAATACTTTGTTGTTCCTGCTCTTAGTTTATACTATAAGAGCTTGTTGAATCCTGGGGGAAACACCTTATAGGTGAAATATCCTTAAGGACAATGACTTACACGCCTCAAACTTTCGAAAATATCCTAGTGTTTCCGTGATTGTACAATAAGATTTACAACACTTTTATAGCGATATATGAAATAATTATTTACTGAGCAGAAATAATATAATTTGACTGGACAAACGAACACAAAATGGAGTTTCGATTGAACATACAAGTTCATATCATTATTTAAGACATTTACGAAAAATAATTGGGTCATTTCACTATCGTATGAGGAAGTTACGACTCTTTTAGTGAAAAATATAAGTTACTGGTTTCAGGTGTAAATATTGTTGTTCATGTATTTAAAATTTCAGACAGTGTTCATTTTGTATTTTGAGCATATTGAGAGTTCTAGAGCTCAGAATGGAATGATTTTTGCGGCATTCTTCTAGATTTAATATAGGGGTTAGTATCCAATCCTCATTTAGGCTTTCTCTCATGATTTCTTCATTTGATTTTGTTTCCTTATCTGTTAAGTTCTTGGGGAAACTGAGATTTGTTGATTTGAATTCAGTTTTCTATGAAAAATGTATATTTATGATCCTTATGTTATGGATAAACTGATTTTTGATATTAATATAGTTTGTTGATTCATCAATTATTTTCTTCATATTAACCGCGTATAACCATGAGAATTTGAGCTTTTCCCATTAAAGTTAAAGTTTGATAAATTGAGTATTTGAAGGTGTAACGACCCAAACCGTCGTGATTGGCACCCACACTAACACTCCGGTGGGAGAACCACTACTACAACCCAAACCAAGAAACTAACCAAAACTAAGGCATTTAAGTATATGAAAGCAAAAATAATAGCTAAAAACTGAAGTTCCCATAAACTTCAACAAAAGATCTAACAACTAAATAACTAAACAATACGGAAGAATAACCTAGAACCTGAAAGTCAATGTACCAAAACATCTAACAATGAACCAAGTCTAAACAAGAAGGGATACAACCCCATACTAAAGAACTAACTAAATCAAATGTCTAAGTCCGAAAATGGTGGACATAGACGAAAGAGAATTTCATGGCAGCCCGGAAGAATTGGCTCACCCTTGAATTCGAACGATCACTGATCTCCTAAGCGAGGTCTATCAGTAGCCGCTTGAAGATTCCCTGTACTCAACAAAATTAAGAGCAAGTGCAGTATCAATACACAACCACAGTGTACTGGTAGGATCATGGGGTTATCCCACTAGTGCAACATAAAAAACTCAAGACAACATTATAATCACATGCATATATATCAACATATAAAATATTATCAATATTTACGAACAACAAACAACTTCACATTTATATCAAATCATTGGTCCTCTCACGGAACCCAAATCCAAACAGTTAGCATACCAGAACGTGGTATCTGATCTCATAATTATGTCAGAACGTGGCAACCGATCCCATAGTTATGCCGGAACGTGGCAACCGATCCCATAGTTATGCGGGAACGTGGCAACCGATCCATTCAACACACCACAATCACAATCACAAGTATATCATCAAGATCATACATTTAAGTCATGATTTCATGGCAATCATCATCCATCTATCTCATTTACAACAAGTGTGATCAACATTGCAACATTCATACATATACAAGTATCATAATGAAGCAAGAACAAACATACATCACACAATCATAGAATCACAACCATGACCTACCTCGAAACAAGCTTGAAACCTTAAGAAACTTGATCCTTCCGTTTTCGGATTCGTTCCGCTTATTCTTGGTCTACAAACAATCAATATAATATGGGAATCAATAAACAATCATTAATTACCAAGATTACTATCAATTCTATGAACCCTAGATCAAACCCATGATCCCAATTATCCAAATTAGGGTTGTTTCCACCATATAATCTATAACAAAATCCTACCCCATCAATATTCATCCATTTTATTACGTTCTACGGATCAAAAATGGATTTGGGGAGTGAAAAGCTTACCTTTAGCCTTAAGAAAGGTAAAAAATGAGTAGGAGTCGCCTGAGTTTCGTTCCTTAGCTCTAAAAGTCGAAAAGTGCATAATGAGGTCGTTTAGGGGTTTATTAACGACTTTAATTCGCGTCGAGGCCGCCACCCCGTTGTAGTGACCCCGCTAGAGCGGCAAAACCCAGCGCCAAAGCAGGTTACGCGAGACAGAGAGCTAATTCAAGAATTCCAAAATTCCCATTTCACAACACACCTCTAACCAACGACCCTCAGAAAATACCCTTTACGCTAAAATTGATTCTGGACTTCTATCCACCCGAATTCAATTCCGTAAAGTCATACGGATTCTTTAACGAGTTATCTAACTACTCGTGTAATAAAAAATGCAAATACTTCACCCAATTGTTACCAAACTTTTCTACACCTCAAAGACTTCGATTTCGTCCAAATCTGGACAAGGTTGGGAAAATCCAAATACTACCAAAAAGTTTTTCGGACCCAAATTTTCCCCTATTGGATTTTTTATAACGACGAGAATAAGTCGTTACAATAGATACCAATTTACCCATCACTCGTCCCCGAGTGACAAAACTTAGGAAAATAGGGTAAGCAAGGAATGAAGTAGTACCTGAATCGACGAACAATTGGGGATACTTGTCTCCCATGTCCCTCTCGGTTTTCCAAGTGGCTTCCTCCACTGGACGATGTTTCCACTAAACCTTCACGAACTTAATCTCCTTAGTCTTCAACTTACGCACATCACGATCAAGAATTGCAATCGGTTCCTCTGTATATTAGAGGTCCTTGTCTAACACAATTGAGTCCCACTTTATGATATAATCCCCGTCACTATGATATCTCTTCAACATGGACACATGAAATATCGGATGAACACTTTATAAATTAGGAGGTAAAGCCAATCTATACTCTACCGGTCCCACACATTCAAGAATTTCAAATGGAACAATGTATGTAGGACTTAGCTTACCCTTCTTACCAAATCTCATCACCCCTTTCATGGGTCATACCTTAAGAAGAATATTTTCACCAGATTGAAACTCCATGTCTCTTACCTTATGATCCACATACTTTTTTTGTCTACTCTGGGCTGCTAGAAGCTTAGCTTGAATACTCCTAACCTTATCTTGAGCATCCTTCACTAAATCAACCCACAATGGTTTCACATCTTCAGCCTAAAACCATCCTATGGGTGATCTACATCCCATCCCATAAAGTGCCTCGAATGGTGCCATATCAATGCTGGAGTGATAACTATTATTATAGGAGAATTCAGACAATGGTAAAAATTTATCCCAATGCCCTCCAAAATCAATCACACATGCCCTCAACATGTCTTCCAACACTTGAATAGTCCTCTCCAACTGCCCGCCTGCCTGTAGATGGAGGGATGTACTAAAAGTGAGTTGTGTCCAATTCATCATGCAATTTTCTCCAAAATTTGGATGTGAATTGGGTACCACGGTCTGAAATGATAGAGAGGGGCACCCCATGTAACCTCACTATCTCTTTCACATAAACTTTAGCCAATTGTTCAGCATTATAATCTATTCTTACCAAAATAAAATGGGCTGACTTAGTCAATCTATCAACCACTACCCAAATAGAATCAAATTTTCCCAAAGTCTTGGAAAGATCAACCAAAAAATCCATGGCTATGATTTCCCACTTCCATTCCGGAATTAGCATTCTTTGAAACAAACCTGCATGACTTTGATATTCATACTTCACTTGTTGACAATTTTGACACTTCGCCACAAACTCCGCTATGTCTTTCTTCATGCCCGGCCACCAATAAATTCGCTTCAGATCTCTATACATCTTGGTCACACCCCGGATGAATAGAATATTGCGAACCATGAGACTCCGCCAAAAATTTCTCAATCAAGTAATCTACTCTAGGAACACAAATTCTTCCTTTAAAATTGAGCACACCATCCGTATCAAGAGTGGTCTTTCATGCCTTACCTTTCGCAGTCTTCTTCCTAAGCTCCTCCAAATTCTCATCCTCAAATTGTTTGGTCTTGATCTCCTCACTGAATGTGACCCTCACTTCAATACTAGCTAACACCCCACCTCTTTCTGAGATGCCCAATTGCATGAACTTAGACTCTAAGGTATGAATTTCTTTAGCCAAAGGTTGCTTGGATACATTCAAGCAAGCTAAACTACCCATACTCACCGATTTTTGACTCAAAGCGTCTGCCACCACATTAGCCTTGCCTGGATGGTATTGAATGGTCACATCATAACCTTTAAGTAACTCCATCCACCTTCGCTGCCTCAAATTCAGATCCATTTGATTGAGCACATGCTGCAAACTACGATGATCGGTAAACACCATAAATGTAATGCCGCCAGATCTTAAGAGCAAACACTACCGCTTCCAACTCTAAATCATGTGTTGGATAATTCCTTTCATGCACCTTCAATTGACGCGAGGCATAAGCTATAACATTCTTATCCTACATCAACACATCACCCAAGCATCACAATAAACAATAAAATCCTTACCTTCAACTGGTAATGCTAGAATGGGCGCGGTGGTCAAGAGAGTCTTGAGCTTCTGGAAGCTCTCCTCACATTTTTCAGTCCATTCAAATGGTATCTCCTTTTTTGTCAAATTAGTCAAGTGCGTGGCGATAGAAGCAAAGTTCTTCACAACTCGACGATAATAGCTAGTGAGCCCAACAAAACTCCTAACTTCCGTCACAAAGCTAGGCCTAACCCAATTCTTAACCGCCTAAATCTTTTGGGGATCTACCATTACCCCTTCTTTTGAAACTACATGCCCCAAAAATGCCACCGATTTCAACCAAAATTCTCACTTAGAAAATTTAGCATATAACTTTTGCTTCCCAAGAACACCCAAAACGCTACGAAGATGGTTGACATGCTCTTTCTCACTTTTCGAATAGACCAAAATATCATCAATAAAGACTATGACAAAATAATCAAGAAACGGCTTAAACACCCTATTCATCAAACTCATGAAAGTTGCAGGCGCATTGGTCAAACCAAAAACTCTTAGTGCCTATAGTGAGTTCTAAACTCCGTCTTGGGCACATCCTCAAGCATAATTTTCAATTGATGGTAGTCATACCTTAGATCAAACTTAGAGAAAACTGACTCACCTTGCAATTGGTCAAAAAGATCATCTATTTGAGGCAAGGGATACTTATTTCGAATAGTGACCCTATTCAATTGCCGATAATCTATACACATTCTCAAACTACCATTATTTTTCTTAATAAAAAAATTTAGAGCACCCCATGGGGAAGCACTAGGGCGAATAAATCCCTTATTAAGAAGCTCTTGGATTTGAGCCTTAAGCTCTCTTAATTCTGCCGGAGCCATGCGATATGGAGGGATAAAAATGGGATGAGTACCAAGTTCTAAATCAATGCAGAAGTCTGTATCTCTATCCGGAGGCATACCAGGCAAATCATTAGGAAACACTTCTATAAATTCCAACACCACAGGAATAGACCCAATGGATGGAGCCTCAATCTCAATATCCCTAATATGAGCCAAATAAGCCAAACAACCCTGCCCTATCAATTGCTTAGCCCGAATAGAGGATATGATCTTAGTTCTCTTAGGCTTGTACACCCCTTCCCACTCTATTTTTTCCTTTCCCGAAATTTATAGAGTTACGGACTTAGTATTACAATTAAGTATGGCATAATAGGGGGACAACCAATTCATACCTAAGATTATATCAAAGTCAGGTATATCTAAAATACCAAATCATCCCAAGTGTGAAAACCCATAAACAAATAGGACAAGCACGATAGACATGGGTAACTATGACTGACTTTCCAACTGGGGTAGAAACATGGATAATGGCATAAGTATATCACAAATCATATCAAACTCTGAGGCAATTCGCACAGATACATAAGAATAAGTAGAACCCGGATCAAATAACACATTAGCCATTCGGTCACAGACAAGAATAGTACCTGTGATCACCACGTCAGATGCCTCTGCCTCATTCTTGCCTAGAAAGGCATAACACTGAGCCCTATAATCTTAACGAACCACTTCCCTGCCTGGTTGCACATTACCTCTGCCTACATTACCATTTCCTCTACCTCCACGGCCTAGCTGATTACCTGCTCGCCCACCTTGTGGACGTCCTCTACTATTATTACTATTCCCCATGGGTACCACTGCTCTAGACTGCTGCTGCGCGGAATCTAACACACGTGAGTGGGGACAATCTCTCCTCATATTCCCAGGTTCTCCACAGTTGTAACAAGTACGATCAAAAGATGGTATACCGCCTGTTGAAGGCGCGACTCACTAGCTATCCTGAAAGTTATGAGATGGAGTTTTCGAGTAACTACCTGCAGAGGTGGGCATATCGGACTGAATTGGCTTGGCTACAAGCGTTAGCCTTCCGGACCCCTTGGAATAAGAACCTTGAAAGTTACCCGAGTTCTTGGCCCTTTTTTCCCATGCCTTAGCTTGACCGTCTCGCCTCATCCCCTTCACTTTCTTAACATAGTCTGTCACCTCATTAAAGCTTCTCCCTGCAGAAGTCATATGAACAGATAATACTTGCAACTCAGAATTTAATCCCCTAATAAATAACTAGATTCTCTCTTCCTCAGTAGTCACCAATTGAGTAGCATATCTAGACAAAGCATGGAACTTGGCCTCATAAGCAGCCACAGTCATACCACCTTGTTCCAAAGCCATAAACTCATCCTTCTTGCGATCCCTCAATGTCCTAGGCACATACTTCTCTAGAAACAGAGCATGAAATTGGGTCCAAGTAGTTGGCGGTAAAGTAGAAGATCTACATTTCATATAAGCTCTCCACCACTGTTTCACCTCACCTTGAAGTTGGAAAGACACAAACTCAACCCCATGCTGATGAACAATACCCAGTTTATGAAGCCTTTCATAGCAATCCAGAATGAACTCATAAGCATCCTCATTCTCAGAACCAAGAAACACAGGAGGCTTTAGCTTCAAAAACTTAGTCAACATATCATGCTCATTACCAGTCATAACAGAACCCAATAAAGGACGAAAGAAAGCATCATTACCTCCAGTCCCACCCACCTTGGGCGCAGTGCTAGCAACATGAGGATTAGTAGGCACTTGAGTTGCTTTAGCATAAGGAAGCACTCCTGAACCAACCAATCCCTTTAAGAACGACATGATATGTTGAGCTAACACTAGATCCAAAGGAGGAACACCTATAGTCTCAACCTGCACTTCTCCCTCTTGTCCCAAATCCTCAACATCAACATCAACATTCTTCTCTATCTCTTCATGATGTGCAGGAGGGTTCTCATTCATAAGATCATTCTCAACAGGAGCTCCATTTCCAGCAGGTTCTGCTCTTTCACGGCCTCTACCCCTATCTCTTCCTCTACCCCTACCTCGACCGCGACCTCTTGCTGCAGATTCCTCAACCGGAGCATCGATGGGAGCTACGGGCCTGACGCTATTGAATCTACTGTTAACCATCTGCGGACAAAAGAGTGAAGGAGGTTAGATACCAATTTGAATCGCTAGATACCAATTGGAATCAAGTCATAGTATGAAAGGAGACAAGAAAAAATAGAGAGATTTCCTAAAGTCCTATAGCCTCACAAAGAAAAGTAAAGGCGTCCCCGTACCGTTCCGTGAGACTCTACTAGACTCATTTTGGTACATCTAGATCAATGAACCTAGGTTCAGATACAAACTTTGTCACGACCCAGACCATCGTGATTGGCACCCACACTAACACTCAGGTGGGAGAACCACTATTACAACCCAAATAAAGCAACTAACCAAAACTAAGGCATTTAAGTATATGAAAGCAGAAATAATAGCAAAAAACTGAAGTTCCCATAAACTTCAACAAAATATCTAACAACTAAATAACTAAACAATGCGGAAGAATAACCTAGAACCTGAAAGTCAATGTACCAAAACATGTAACAATGAACCAAGTCTAAACAAGAAAGGATACAACCCCATACTAAAGAACTAACTAAAATAAATGTCTAAGTCTGAAAATGGTGGATATAGATGAAAGAGAATTCCATGGCAGCCCGAAAGAATTGGCTCACCCTTGAATTCGAACGATCACTAATCTCCTAAGCTAGGTTTGTCAGTAGCCGCTTGAAGATTCCATGTACTCAACAAAAATAAGAGCAAGTGCAGTATCAGTACACAACCACAATTTACTGGTAGGATCACGCGGCTATCCCACTAGTGCAACATAAAAAACTCAAGACAACATTATAATCACATGCATATATATCAACATATACAATATTATCAATATTTACGAACAACGAACAACTTCACATTTATATAAAATCATTGGTCCTCTCATGGAACCCAAACCCAAACAGTTAGCATATCAGAACGTGGTATCCGATCCAATAATTATGCCAGAACGTGGCAACCGATCCCATAGTTATGCCGGAACGTGGCAATCGATCCCATAGTTATGCGGGAACGTGGCAACCGATCCATTCAACAAACCACAATCACAATCACAATCACAAGTATATCATCAAGATCATACATTTAAGTCATGATTTCATGGCAATCATCATCCATCTATCTCATTTACAACAAGTGTGATCAACATTGCAACATTCATACATATACAAGTATCATAATGAAGCAAGAACAAGCATACACACAATCATAGAATCACAACCATGACCTACCTCGAAACAAGCTTGAAACCCTAAGAAACTTGATCCTTCCCTTTTCAAATTCGTTCCTCTTGTTTTTGGTCTACAAACAATCAATATAATACGGAAATCAATAAACAATCATTAATTACCCGAATTACTAATAATTCTATGAACCCTAGATCAAACCCATGATCCCAATTATACCAATTAGGGTTGTTTCCACCATAGAATCTATAACAAAACCCTCCCCTATCAATATTCACCCATTCTATTCTGTTCTACGAATCAAAAAATGGATTTGGGGAGTGAAAAACTTACCTTTAGCCTCAAGAATGGTAAAAAATGAGTAGGAATCACCTGGGTTTCATTTCTTAGCTCTTAAAGTCGAAAAGTGCATAATGAGGTTGTTTAGGGATTTATTAACGACTTTAATTAGTGTTGAGCTCGCCACAGAGGCCATTACCTTGCTGTAGCGGCCCCGCTAGAGCGGAAAAACCCAGCACCAAAGCGGGTTACGCGAGACAGAGAGCTAATTCAAGAATTCCAAAATTCCCATTTCACAACACACCTCTAACCAACGATGCTAAAAAAATACTCTTTATGCTAAGATTGATTTCGAGAGTTCTACCCACCCGAATTCAATTCCGTAAAGTCGTACGGATTTTTTAATGGGTTATCTAACTACTCATGTAATAAAAAACACAAATACTTCACTCGATTGTTACTCGATTTCCCTACACCTCAAAGACTCCGATTTCGTCTAAATCTGGACAAGGTTGGGAAAATCTAAATACTACGAAAAAGTTTTCTGGCCCCAAATTTCCCCCCGTTGGCTTTTCTATAACTACGGGAACAAGTCGTGACAGAATGTTTGAGTCCATTTTGGAATAAAATTTCATATTTGAACTTCCTTAAACTTGGATAAGATATTTTCAAGAAATATTTTAAATTTGAGTCGGGAATTCAAACCCGAGTATTGAGGGTTTTTCTCATGAACTTGTGTATTAAGTAAATTAGAGTTTTGACCATGATTTCAACTCATCTCTCTTTACGATTTCACTTGTGAGTTTCAAAACCTTTGGGTATTATGATTTTCTATTAAAAAAATCCAAATTTATCCTTGACGCTCAGAATTGACTTTTTAGATTGTTTCCAACACGATGTTTAAAATCAGCATTATGGGTGTCATCGTTCATAGTTTCTTATGGGTATTCTATATTTGATTATTTGGTGTAGATTATGTGGATTGACGTGGAGAAAATGTTCAGGTTTCGATTTGATTTCTCCCCCTTAAGGCAAGTGGATCTCTTGACCCTTTGTTAAGTGTATTACACCTTGTATGCCTTGTTGTGTAAACAGGAGTAATGAAAATTGATGAAAGGATTAGTAATATTCTTGTTCTTATTAAATATTGAATGAATTCTAGTGTTGATATTGTGGTGTTAAAAGGAAATTATTGTTGTACTATTGTATAATGTGCCTTTAATACTTGTATGGTTATGTTAATTCACCTTGATGAAGTTCCTTGATTAATTGTGATTGGTTGTTGGTGTTTGGAATTTTATCCTTTCAGTGAGTATTTGTTCATGGATATTTGTATTGAAACTGAGGCACTGTTATGATGGACACTATGTGATGTTGATGAAAAATAATAAAACCACAAGAGGATTTATCATTTCGAGGGACGTGTCACACGTCCTGACAAATTTTATTATATCGAGGATCATGTCGCATACTGCAATGTATACTATGATTTCGAGGGATGTGTTGCACGCCATGATAGATTTCTTAGCATCGAGGATTATCTTGCATGCTGTGATGATTGTATGACAGATATGTCCCCCATGAGTCCAAGATTGAGATTCAGTGGGTGCGTATCATTAGAACAGACATGCATCACTTTATATGACATTTCACTACATTGCATTGCATTTTAATCCTTGTATTATGATATTCATTAGTGATGTTGTGGCCTTGTGATTGTTGAATTATGGAAGACTGTAATGGTATATACATTTATATGTGTTGAGGTGCAAGTTGTAATGTTCTATATGTATTCTATTGTTATTGAGTGAAGACTATTAGGTTGGGTTGATTGATTCTATGCAGATTGTAGTTTATGGAGGTTTGGATTGTGTGTTGTAGTACTTGTGTTTTGTATTGCTTAACTTAGAGTCATTTGGAGTGCTTGTTGAGTATTGTTGTTGTTTGGTATTCACTTCCTTTCTTTCTACACTAGTGTAGGTTACAAGTTCGGATCATCTTGACCATTCTCTTCTCATCTTTGTCTAAGGCTTGATTTGGGAGTTCGTGAGTTAGCTGCTTGTCATCTCGACAGACATCACTACTTTTTCACTATGTCTTATTCTGTTTTAGATATAAAGAAATTTAGATTTATATTTTCTTTGAATCCAATTTAATACTTAGAGGCTTGTACATGTGACATCAGTTTTTGGGGACATTTTGAGTTATGTTATATTTATTTACAATGTTCATATTATGTTAGCCCTGTATTCTATTTTATTTCCGTATTTATCCTATTTATTTGGGTTTAGGTTGACCTGTCTTGGTGGGATAAGACATGTGCCATCACACTCGATTTTCTTATCGTGACATAAATTATCATTTATACTTATATAATGATTTTTTTTTCAATATATAGGCTTTAAACTAAAATTGAGTTCAAATGAGCACGACATTTATTAGATTCAACTTGCACAAATCTCTATGAATTATCCAACTATGTATTTTGCACAAATCTCTTACTAATTTTTGTATCTGACTCCATTTGTCTATCACATACATATTAAGTATTTAACAAACAAAAAAATACAACAGTTCAGTGTAGAAAGCATTTTGTATTTATATAAGATCCAAAAAGATTTCTGCAAAAATGCGTGACACGGATAATTTACTTTGACACGAGCATCATTAATTGATTTTATGGCTCAAACTCATAACTTATAAGTTGTCAGAGAATAAATTTAAAGTTTCTCCAAGCGCCCCGATCTAAATATTAAATAAAATTATGTTTTAATTTTAGCAAATTGAAATCTGCTATATAATAACATGTTTCCGATTGAACACCTAAACACATGACATTAAACTAAAATTTATAAAAAAGATCTATGTAAATTTTAAAGGACTTATTACATAGATACGTTAGCCACTTAAATTAATCACCTCCTTTAGTAATCATACACATTAACCTCAATAAGCTGTAAAATCTTTTGCATGTTTTAATTGATATAGACGTGTATGATTAAATGAGGTGGTATACCTCATATGATTACACAATGGACGTTTGAGATTATACATAATATATATTAAAAAAATTAAGTTTAAAATAAAAGTATATGATATGAATATTAATTCTATCCCATATTCAAATTCTCAATTGAAATAAATCATAGTTAGAGTCTAAATTTATGTAGACTCTGAGATTTCACGTAGTTGAAGCGCGTGCGAGATGTTTGAATGTCACGTAAGCAAAAAAATGTATAAAATTACAAAATAAAATGGATTCAGGGATAATAGGACCTTAGTTTAGTTAAGATGTGTGTATGAAATTTCGATCATAATCTTGGAATACTTGTTCCTTATCCCTAAAATAAATATTCACTGAAAATAGGCAACTTTAACATCTTTTGTGAATTCCCATGGGCCCTTAATTTCACTATTTTTTTACAACTTCATATAATCTATGGGCACTTTTTAAACTTTCATGTATCAAAAATTCCTCAATTTTCCTTTTAAAGTTTCAATTACAAACAATATTTGAAGAGAAATGGAATTCATGAGAACACATAGTGGAACTAAAATTTTCATGAAAATCATCATTTTCTTTTAGGCTTTTTCTACTTTATTTTGTATCTTTCTTATTTCCGCTTTTGTATTTTTCTTGAATTTCGCTTCGAAAACTTTTTTTTTCTCGTGATAAGCTACGAGAAAGGTATGTATACACTTTACCTTCCCACGTTTCATTCGTGAGATTATTTTATTCTTCAATTTTAATATTACTATTGTTTTCTTCACTTCAATTATTGTATTATTTATTGTTGTTATTTAAGTCACTAATTATCAGAAATAACATCTCTACCTTCACTAAATAGGAGTTACGACTGCACGCATATACACCACATTTTCAGACCTCACTTCTGAAATTACATTGAGTATGTTGATTGTTGCTATTAATTATCTCTCTGTTTTGTCATATTTTTCCTTATAATAAAAGCATTTGAAATCTGTGTATTTTATTATTTTTTGAAATTTTGTAAAACCCACATTAAAATAATTTTTGGGATTTTAGTGGAATATGCTATTAAAAAAAAAGGATAAAAAAGTTTCCCTTTATTTAAGAGCTATTTGTCCAAAAGTGAAGGAAGGTTCTTGTGTTTGATGATTTCCAAGATAACCCAACTAGACCTATAAATATTTAGGAAAATTTGCTAGTTGGTTCTTAGTACTCAAAGAGTAATAGTTATATATATCGTCAGTGAAAATAATTTTTATACTATCAGGTTAGTAGTAGCATTTTTTGTAAGGTTATCAATTCATGTATGTTATAGTGATTTATATGTTATTATCTTATTAATGACTTGATTGTTATGTTGTTGCTGCATTCGTGTTGGATCCTAAAAAAATTAAATATTGTTTGAGGATTCGACACACAATCGTGACATTGTATGAAAAATGTTGATTTATTGAATGATTCTTGAGTGCTATGTGAAAAATGTTGATTTCTTGAATGATTCTTAAGTGCTAGCTATCATCGATGTAAAAAATATACAAACAAGCAAGCTATGTTGCTTGCACTCTTCAAAATTATTGCCACAATCGTGTTGGATTCTCCAAAAAAAGACTATTTTTGAAGGATTCGACACACACTCAATGACATTTTGAAGAGTTCGAGCAACTGTATAAATATTTTTATACAAACAATACATAAAACTTAAAGGCTCATTCAAGAAATCCATTTTTTTTCATACCCATTCTTGATATTTTTTGAGAATTAACTCATGATAATAGTGTTTTCTCTTTTTTTTTTTTTTTTTAAATCCCTCCTATTGGCAACATCATGATTCATGAAAGAGTTTTATTTTGTAGTAAAGGAAAATCAATGGCATTTAATGAAGATTTTCAAGAAGAAGATGTATGGAGTGAACATGTTGTGAAGAAGAAATTATCCATTACTTCAAAGATGATCCCAATAGCTAAAATTGCTACAATTAGCAACAATGAGTCTACTCATGTGCCAAAACAATCATCAGCTCCTATTAACATTCCTTATAGGTTCAAGATTTACAAGAAGAAATCATCAAGTACATCCATGAAGAATGGTAGTTATAGTGGAAGTGTTGAAGAAGATGAAGATTGTGATGATATTGGAGTGTTGCCACCACATGAATATTTGGCTAAGAGGGTTGCTAGGAGTCAAATTGATCCTCCTTCTATGTGTGAAGGTGTTGGGAGGACACTTAAGGGAAGAGATCTTAGTAGAATGAGGAATGTTATTTTAACCAAGACTGGGTTTTTGGAAAAAAATAATTAACTACCAATGTGATTTATAGGTTACAAGTTTGAGTCGTGAAATCAACTGTTGAGTCTTGCATCAAGGTAGACTGCATATATCACACCTCATTGGGTTGCATCTTTTCACTGAACTCTGTGTGAAGAGGAGAATGTTTTGTGCACCGCTCTGTCCTTTTATAGTTTTCTTATTAGTAAAGCATTAGGCTATCCCTAGTTGAGCTTGTGAATTTCAAATATTGAATAGTAAAGAATCTAATGGTTCCAATTTTAATTTTTATATGCAATCGTAGGCAAAAAGATTATTGAAGAATGATTATTTTGGAAATGTTGATTATATTGTATAAGAATATGAATATTGTGATGATTATGGTTATGAAATTGTACCACCTCATGAATGTATATTGCTAGAAGGGTTGCTAGGAGTCAAATTGTTCCTTTTTCTATGTGTGGAGCTGTTAGCAAATTGTGGAATGCCATTTTAACAAAGACTGATTTCTTGGAATAAAATCATTATCATTATAGTAAACTAGTTCTCGAACACGTGTGTTGCACGTGTATTCTATGTTAATAAGTATAAATTTCTTAAAATAAAAATAAAAAAATAAAAAAGGAAAAAGGAAAAAATTGAGCAGATGCAAGAATTTCAAAAGAAGACTAAGCAAAATAAGTCACGTAATAAATATAAAACAAAATCTGAAGATTGAAGATGCAAGCAATGAACAACAAAGAGCAAAGAGAACAAAAAATATTAAAAGCAAAACAAAGGTATACACAACTTAAAGGAAAGTTAATTGAAGAAACTAATATAAAAAGAATATACCTTTATCCAGAGAGTGTTGTGCATACACCAAATTTTGAGCATTTTAAAGAACAAAACATTACAATAAATTGACAATGGACCAAAGGCTAAAGCTATTGCTTTTATAGAAGATAAAAGGATATGAAAAGTTTTTTAACATATGAAAGCTAAAAAGAAGTAGAAAACAAAAGAAATTTGTAATGTCATAACTAAAGAGTTAAAGTACAACTCTTGGAATTTAAATTATGTTATTAAAATATTATTATTTAATTAGACATTTAATCATTTTAATTAAATGAAAGGGCAAAACGGTAATCCAACTTTAAGGTCAGGAGCTTCCCACTTTTATTAACACATTATGATTAGCTATTTTCACCATATTGTTTCTTGTCATTAGCTTCATCAATGTTTTCAATTAATCAAAATATTTAAGGGAAGATTTGCACTCTATTATTTCATTTAAAATGACATGTATTTTTAGAAATTATTCCAAATTCATAGCTCTTAAGTAATTCTCTTAGGATATGTGTTGGGAATATATCGATTAAATTTTAGGCTATTGAAACTGAAATTTTGTTTGATTGTCAAATGATTTATCTTGCAAGTGCAAGGGGCACAAGTTGTTTGGGTGATTAATTAATTGAAGAGAAAAATACAAATACATATATATGACATTGAGTTCCTCTCACCATGCATACTCTTTTCATCATTCTATATTTGTCTTTCTTTTATTTCCTCCGCTCATTATATTTGTGTGTTTGTGAGATATGTGCGGACGTGAGTATACAATAAATAGATTAAACTCTTATTTATTTCAAGCTTATATATCTTTTATTTTAAAAAATAAACTGTGTTATTCATCACATATTTTGTTATTTTTAAAAATTTATATTGAATAATATTGAATTCACCTACAAAGCACGTGCCCAGAAACTAGTTTATTAATAAGCGTGCAAGTGTGTGGCACAGAAGCAACTTATTGGTATGAGAGGTGAAAGAAAAGAAGAAAATATAACATATCCATCAGTTGACAAAAGAAAGGCAGCACACCTGCAAAAAGGAAAGCAAATAAGATCATTCTGTTGTATAACTAATTTGTACCCTTTTTATTTATTTAGTTGAATTGAAAGTAAAAGAAGCGCAATTTCAAACTAGAAGGAACAAATCAATACATATGGTTGATTAAAGACATTACCTCCTTACAACTCATCCTTCACTGAATCTGTTTGAGTTTGTGATATGCTAAAATCAAAGGCCGGGCTACCTCTGTTTGTCTGGATAAATTCAATAATGGCCTCTTTTGTTCTATTACCCTCGAACCGTAACAAACTACCCGTTGCAGATCTCAAGTATAAAGTTGGGAATCCTTCAACTTCAAATACATCACGAGGTATATCATTTTCGGTTCCATCCTAAAAGGAAATGACATGGTAGTAGGTAAGAAGTGGGAAAATAATAGACAAGACAGACGGGTAGAGAGATTCGTACAATTTTAGCAATCACGACATGAGGATCTTTTTCAAATGAGAGAGCTATTTCATCCAAGACCGGAGCAAACTCCTCACAATATCTACACCCCAGTCGATAGAACTCTAACAGTACTGCAAAGAAAATCAACAACAAAATGTATTAGACAATAGGCTGCACTAGAATCAACATCAATAATAACATCAACAAAATCTGTTGGTAGACAATATAACATAATCTTGTTGATTTTTGAATGATACAAACCATCTTTCCCCGAATTGAACACCATATCGTCAAGAGTCTCTGCAACCACCACTTTCACAGTTTCATTGTTAAATTCTGGAATAGGCTGTGATTTCAAGTATGGCTTCAACTTTCCGTCCTGTATTCATATAAGAAAAGAGTGAAACAATTGGAGACAGAAAAGGAGATTCGAAAAATAAAAGTAGCATATCTCACATTCCTAACCTAGAAAAGAGAAGATATGTGAAGTTTGATCGAGTACTGGAAAACATGTTCAGATTCATTACCTTACAATCCTTCAGCCAAGATGCAAGGTTATCGGGTTGTACATGTCGCTGAACGTATTTTGTGCCACCCATGGAAAGTACAAAGATTAAAGGTGTCTGATCAGTGTCCAATCCAAAATACTGCAATCGAGAACAACACATAGTCAACTCTCGCTTCTCTCCCATTGGGAAAGGATGTAATATATGCAGATTGATTCAATGGAGGAGGAAATAACCTGAAGGGCCCTTTTACCCGTCTCAGCATCTCCCAAGAGGAAGTTTGTTTCCTTTCCCTTGTAACTGAGTGCAAGATCATAGTACTTGGACTTGAAAGCATCAAGATCAGTGCTGAAGTTCAGAAATAGAAATACCTACAAATTCCAAATATTGGTTGAAAATCTCAAAGAAAAGGAGATACAAATTGTTCAATAAAGTGCAGCATTTTTCTACATTACGAGATTTTAAGAAGAAAGACAGCAAAACCTTTTTGGAACAAAAGTCAGAAAGAAAACACAAATCTTCAAATCAAACAGCAACAAGGATCAATGATTATAGTGAATTCACCCTTCCTTACTCCTAGAAATAGTTTGGTAGGCAACAACTGGCTTTGGAAGCAGATCTGGGAAATCAAGGCTCCTTCAAAATAGATTGTTTTGCATGGTTGGTGGCAAATACAGGCTTCTTTAACCCTGGAAAACTTATAATAAAAGGGGGATTCATATGAGTTTCAGGTGTTATTTATGCCAAATTTGTTGCAGATTCCGTTACCCAAAATGATCTCAGACCATATGCTTATCATGCTCCTGCGCATTTCCTTGATAACATGTGGCTTAAGGCGACAAATTTCAATGATAGAGTTAAGGATTGGTGGTGGACAGGTTATGAAGTCTCTGGTACACCTTCTTTCCGACTTGCAAGGAATTTAAAGGAGGATACAAGAGAGTGGAACACAAAGGGGTCTTGGGAAGGGTGGGGGTGAAAAAGAAAGAACTAATGAATGAGTTTGGGGGGGAGGGAGGTGAAGAGCTCCCCCCCCCCCGATATCGGGTAGCAGCTGCGAACCTTAGAAGAAACTTTATAGGGTTCTTGGACATGAATGGGTGAGGTGAGGAAGAGGTAGAAGTGGAAATTGAGGGATTTTACCAGCATTTGTACTAGGAGGAAGTGAGTTGGAGGTCAAAGGTCAAAAGTGAGGGGATAGTCTTTAATTTTGTAGTGGAAGAGCAACAGATTTTGGATGCTACTTTGGTGGCAAATGAAGTTGGACTCTAGAAGGTAAAACGGAGAACCAAGCATCCGTTGCAAGTTGGACCCGAAGAAAGCTCATTACCAAGTGATCTGGGAGTTCCTTGACTACATAATGGTGCAGATGAGTTTTGGAGCTAAGCAGGGGAGGTGGATTAGAGTGTGCATTTCCACCATCGGATTCCCTGTCTTTGTTAAGTGTAGCCCTTGTGGCTTTTTTGAGAACTCGAGGGGCCTCAGGTAGAAGTACCCACCATTCCCTATGATTTTATCAGTAAGATGATGGATAGGGCAGTCAGTGGAGGTTGCTTGAGGGGATTCTCGGCTTCACTTGGGGAGCAAAGCAATGTAAGGGTCTCACACACTTAAAACAGGTTTTGGTGTGGTTCCAGATCGTGTCAGGGGCTCAAGATAAATCTTAACAAGTGTGAGATTTTCCCCATGGGTGAAGTACAAAATATTGAAGGACTAGATCAAGTGTTCAATTGCAAGGTGAGATCTCTCCCAACTACTTAATTAGGATTGCCTACGGTAGCGTTGCATAAGGACCTTGCGGTGTGGAATCCTGTAATTGAAAGGGTTGAGAAGATACTTGCAGATCGGCAAAAGTGGTACTTGTCGAAGGGTGGCAAGCAAATACTCGTGAAAAGCACTTTATCGAGCATTACTACCTACTACTTGTCTTTGTTACAATAACCAGTGACAGTTACAATAAAACTGGAAAAGGCTTCAAAGAAACTTTTTACGGGACTCGGCAGACGGTTCTAGAAAGATTTACAACAAAACCACCCTCCACAAGGTAGAACCTTAATCTTTTTACATAATCTTTGTAGAACCGTCTACACGACTTTGCATGATGACAGACATGCAAAACCATTACAAAAGTTATTCTTCTACACATTTTTTATATTTAGATGGGCTTGTTCTGCAATACATAATTTTAAGAAGCTGTGTACCTTGTCTCCTGGACTATGCAAAAAGTTATTAACAAATTGCTGGTTTTCTGGATTATCATCAAGAATAGCCATAGTTGGAACACTAGTTTCTTCAATGAAATTCTGCATTGCCTCAAGTTGAAAATCCTGGGATAAAATGCACATATAACTACAAAGCTAGAGTATTGAAAACGGAAGAGAATTGCCTCAAATTACTAGAATGATCATAATACCTCGAAATCAGCATAAAGTTCATCAAATGGCTTAAATAGACGGATAGATGGTTTATCAACCATCCCACCACGAGGAAGGAGTTTGGCATCAAGTGTGTGAAAAAAATCGTAATCTACTCGTAAATCTTCAGCTAAAGTAGTAAAATTGATGATCTTCTCTAAAGAGAGTTGTGGAAATATGCCAGCCTAAAAAAAAGAAGAGTAATGAGGCAAATGAATAAAGAGAGTTGAAAACTTGCATTAGAAAGCAGTAATATATATTTTTTTGATAACCGAGAAATCCGTCTGTGACCCGCCCTTTGGACCAATCACAACCTTCTAAACTCGGTGGATAATGGGCCTACCCCTCTACCCTTCTCCACTTAAATACCGGGCTTCGCTATGCATGGTGTGGGGCTTGAACCTGCGACCTAAGCCACAAATCCTCCACCTTTTGCCACTTGAGCTAGACCTTGGGAGCAGAAAGCAGTAATATATACTTACAACAACAATCTTTTTCTCATCAATAAAGGCTGCAGCATCTTCCTTGGTTTTGATTTCAAGAGATGCAGGGCCCCCATGTTTTTTCAAATAAGCTATTATACCCTTTGTCTCACGAGTACCTTTGTAATCATGAACCGTCTTGCCACCATTACGGAAGATCTTAATGCTTGGAACACCATTAATGGTGTAATTTCTTGCAAGTTCAGCATTTTCTAGAATTGTTGTATCCATTTTAGCAAGAATAACTGGAGGATCATGATTATTCAACATCGAAGCTGCTTCTTCGTACTACCATCATATGACAAAAAACAATTACATAGTAAATATTGATAAAACCAAAAACAAAAAACGTCATAGCAATTGGATTAGTACCTTTGGCGCAAGTTGCTGGCAGTATCCACACCTATTCAAAGTTAAATTAAATTACATTAATTCGATATTTAAACAAAAAACTTAAACATTCAAAAACTATATGAAAAATACTATAAATTATAATTTTTTGATTATCAATATGATGAAAAAATATGTCGTAATTAGTTTGACTCTAAAAATGAAAATCATGACAACTAAAAGTGTATTTGTATTTGTGGCACCTACTGAGGTTCAGATCTGAATGTACAAATCAAAATCAAGACTGGTGAAAAGATTAAAAGGAAAAACACATTTAATTACAATTAACTGTGTTACAAATTAGAATAATGAATCTAAGTATAAGTCAAGAGTTGTTAGTTATAGTAGATTTGGGGAAAAGTAATTAATTACCATGGGGCATAGAACTGAACAACGATCATCTTGTGCTGGGAAATAATTTCAGAGTAATTAGTATGGTCCAAAGTCCATACAACCTCATTTTCAGCTGCAAAAGCAGTAACAGCAAAAAGAGCTGCTAAAACAAGAAATTTCATCATCAACCTCAAATCTCAATTATTGTCTTCTACTTCTAGTCCAGTATAAAAAAATACATGCTACTCCAGTATATAGTGGAAGGACAAAGGAGCCACATCAGCATGGATGCTCATGTGTAAGAGGATTATTGGCTATAACATGTGTCTCAATAACTTACATTTTTTTTTTGGTTTTCCGCCCGGTGTCCAAAACCCTGCAAAGTCCATTTGGGGTGACATTCCCAACAAAATTTTCTCCATATCCAAGACTCAAACCCAAGACATCTGGTTAAGGGAGAAACACTCCGCCAGTGCACCACAACCAGAGGCAAATCTAGGATTTCAAGAAGACGGGTGCACCATTGTCTTGGATGACTTTGCCCCTTTAAGAAAAAGGCAACTACTTTAGGCTTCCAAATTTGAAGGACCTCAATTATTTTAGCAATAGCACATATAGCTTTTTCATAAGAAAAATATTAAATACGATTTGTAAAAAAAAAAAATTATATTAAGAGAAAAAGTTATTAGAAGAAATTTGATATACCTAGAGTACTATGTCGCAAGAAAGATTAAATGAATTGGTTATATGAATTATTGATTGAAAAATAATTATTAAAATAATCCGATTATTAAAAAATATACAATTTTGCATCTCAAGAAATTTAGAAAGTAAACTTGATAAAAAGAATATTATTTTTTCTCAAAAGTTTAAGACCTTAGTTTAATTTTTTCTCAGACTACTTGTGCGTTTGAGCCGCCGTTGATCATTGCACGTAAGATAAGATCTAAAATATTATAATTGATTTTGCTAGTTTGCTTACTAAGAATGGCGATTTCAGTTGAAAGAACGAAAAAGAAGGAAAAAAATAGGTTTTTCAGCTGGAAAGTTTGAGCGCTACTTTGTGTTTTTTTTGTGAAATAAAATGCTTGTAATGGAACCTACTTTTAGATTGTTTTTTTGTAAAAATAAGAAGTAAAAAGCCATGCTGCATTTTTTATTTATAAAAGGCCGACTGCAGTGCTTTTGTGGAAAACAAACACACAAACCAGTGAGCCATCTAGCCATTTGTGATCATGGGTTCCTTCAGTTGCTATTTGTTATATTTTATGAATTATACAAGTAGATATATCGAATTTTGCCGGATGACCACGGGTTTAGGTGACCCATTTTTTAACTTAAATTCGCCCCTGATCACAACCCATATTGATTCTCAATAACTCACATTGAAAACACAACACAATATTTCTTTTTTCCTTTTACCTTTTTTTCTCTAAACTAATACTACCATTAACCATTATTTTATAGCCATGTGAGATTAAATGATTGGAGATGAAGTTGAAGTTTTTGATTGGACAGTAATTTGAATTTTCAAGTTATATTTTTGCTAATAAACATAAATTCCATAAGTTTTGAAATGTACTCATTTTCTCTATTTTTTGATATTTTCGACGTTTAGAGCTTTCTTATAGCGATCCTAAGTCATTTTTGACTTTCTACGACTAATGATTCGGGCATCAGATTGTTCCTTTGATTTTATGCAAGTTTTTCTATTTTGGAGCTCAAAATATTAAAAGGTAGTGTGCAAGTGTACTCCAAAAGATCTACATCAATAAAATATAATATTACATCAAAATTATCTTTAAGTTTAAAAAAGTACTACACTACTTATATTTGATTTGTCAACTACAGATCTTCCCAAGTAAAAAAACTATTAAAAATTCCCCACACTTATTATTCTTAATTTCCCTCCTACCGCGTTTCAAATGTATTAGTGAGCTTCTAAACTTGCTCCAATTGGGTATATTTTAGGGAAAATTGTATGAAATATCAAATTATTTATTCAAATTAAATGTTATAGTCATAGTTTATTTTATTTGTAATTCGCAGCAAACATTCCATTTTTTTGCCATTTGGTTCGGTATATAATTAGCCATTTTCGATATACAATTACCCATTCGGTATACAAATGTATAAAATGTGTTTGTGTTTGTATAAAGCAAGAGAAAAGTGTATATACAAATACAAATACATATATTTTCGTCCTATACATTTATAAGTATACAAATACAAATCTTATCATACAAATTACAATGTATAAATGAATTTATACAAAACTGAACAATTTGTATAAAATTGGATGTATCTAGCGAATTATACAAATCAAAAGCTCCATAGCAAACATAAAATTTGCTATGGAGCGCAATTATGCAAACTATAACTATAACATTCAAATATGATTTTAATATTTGTTATATGTGAAAGTTGCTCTATATTTTATCTATGAGTTTCGATCTACTTATCAATAATTTGTAATTTAGTCAAAATTTTGGCATTAAAGAATACTTCCCCCGTTGAAAAAAAAGACTTAGTTTGACTTAGTATGAAGTTTAAGAAAAGAAATAAGACTTTTCAATCTTGTTATTTTAAACTAAAATTATGTCAAATGTACCAAAATATCTTTTAATTTTGTGGCTTTAAATTGGAAAAATGGTCTAACAAATACACCAACTTTGGCCGAAATTGTTGTTACGATACCAAATTTTATGGATGACCTTTTACCCCTTACACTATTTAATAGTGTAGTTTAAAGGTATATATGTGCCCACGTGGACACGTTACTATTTATAATGATGAAATATTTAGAAAAAATTACAGAAATCCCACCTTTTAGTTTACTTATTACCATTATCCCCTATAAGTTTTACAAATCTCCAAAATCCCTCATTTTCGCGCATCAGATTAGTGTATCTCGCGCATCAGATTAGTGTATCATGTATAAAATGTACATCAGATTAGTGTATCATGTATAAAATGTAATGTATCTTACTTAACAATTAATGTATCTCGAGCATCAGATTAATGTATCAGCGCTTATATTATTGTATTCGTTTGAGAGATTTCTGTAATTATAAACTTTTAAGGGATAAATTGTAATTTTGCCTTAAAAGTATGTGATTTCTGTAATTTGCCCAAATATTTATGATGTCCACGTGGACACATATATACCTTTAAAATACACTATTAAATAGTGCGGGGGGGGAGGTAAAAGGTCATTTCCAAAGTTCGGTATTGTTACAACAATTTCGATCAAAGTTCGGATATATTTCGGACATTTTTCCCTTTTAAATATGTCACATGGAAAGCTAAAAGTAAAGTACTGCCAAAAAAAGAAAAGGATCATTCTTTTTTAAATAAACTAAAAAGGAAAGAATATTTTTTTTTTAAACAAACGGAGTAAAATCATATCAAATGAAGGTTTTAATTAATAGGATAAATAAAGAAACCAAGCCCAAAAGTAAACATGATAACTTCATAAAATGTCTTCTGATAAAAGAATATATTGCACAGAAAACATGAAATATAAGCTTTTGAGGTCTGTGTCAGGACTAAAACCACCTCTTTCTTATCTCCCCTACATTATTTTTTAATGAATTACAACACACAATGCTTGCGTTTGTAACTTTAGAGAGAAATAGTGCTTTTAGAGTGGAAAAGAGTTGTGCCCAACCGAAAAATTAAGAAAATCGCCTTATTCCTGTAAAATAGTTCTTAAGTGCCCAAAATATGTGCAAAAATGGTGAAACTTCACGTACTTCTCCCTCTACTCCCTACGGAGGTTCTGTAAAGATTTTACAAAAAAATCATCTGAAAGTCATATCATCAAAATATTTATGAGCTAATACACACGAAAAAGGGAGAAAATTGTCTAATTTCTGTAAAATGGCTCCTAATGCCAAAAATATGCGCAACAAATGGTGAGGCTTCACATACTTTTCCCCCAACTCCCTATGGAGGGTCCCATAAAGATTTTACAAAAAAATCATCTGAAAGCAATATCACCAAAATATTAAGGGGCTAATACACACAAAAACTATAAATTGCCTAATTCATGTAAAATATCTCCTAAATGCCCAAAATACGTGCAAAAAATTGTTAGGCTTCACGTACTGCTCCCCCAACTCATTACGGAGGGTTCCATAAAGATTTTGCATAATCTTAGGCTAACACACACGAAAAACTGAAGAAAATCACCTTATTCCTGTAAAATGGCTCCTAAATGCCCAAAATATGTGCAATATTTTGGTAGGCTTCACGTACTGCTCGCCCAACTCCCTACATATGGTTCTATAAAGGTTTTGCTAAAAAATTGTTCGAAAGCCATATCACTAAAATAAAAATGAGTTAACACACACGAAAAAAATAAGAAAATCGCCTATTTCCTAAAAATCGACTTTTAAAAGCCCAAATTATGTGAAAATGGTGAGGCTTCACGTACTTTTCCCCAACTCCCTAAGGAGGTTCTTTAAAGCTTTTACAAAAAAAATCGTCCGGAAGCTATATTACCAAAATATTAATGAGCTAACACACACGAAAATCTAAGAAAATCGCTTAATTCCTTTAAAATGACTCCTAAATGACCAAAATATGTGCAAAAAATGGTGAGGCTTCACCGCTCTCCCAACTCCCTACAAAGGATTCTTAATGCCCAAAAAATATGGAAAAATAGTTAGATTTCACGTACTGCTCCCCATACTCCATATGGAGGGTTCCGTAAAGGTTTTGCAAAAAAAAATCATACGGAAGTCATATCACAAAATAATTTCATGTACTAACACACACGAGAAATGGAGAAAATTGCTTAATTTCTACAAAAATAAATCTTAAATGCCCAAAATATATGCAAAAATGGTGAAACTTCACGTACTTCTCCTTCAACTCCCTACGGAGGATTTTAGAAAGGTTTTGAAAAAAAAATAGTTTGAAAGCGATATAACAAATTATTCATGGGCTAACACAGACAAAAACTGAGAAAATCGCCAAATTTCTTTTAAAATGGCTCCTAAATTTCCAAAATATGTGCAAAAAATGGTGAGGATTCACATACTGCTCCCCCAACTCCCTACGAATGATTCCATAAAGGTTTTGCAAGAAATCGTCTAGAAGTCGTATCACTAAAATATTCATGGGCTAGATAGTTTCTAAATGACCAAAATATGTGCAAAACATGGTGAACTCTGAGCGAGATATCTTTAGATTTAACAGACAACCTATTTTCCATATATCTCACTCACAACTGAGTAGAGATACCCATTTTCCTTACTCTTTTCTAAATTATAAAAGTTCCTTAAAATTTAAGGATTTCGAATACATCACTCAATGTCGTGATACATCACGTCTCGATTTCAGATACATCACTTAACATTTTGATATACCACGTCTCGGTTTAGATAAATCACTCAACGTTCGATATATCACGTCTTGATACATTACCTTTATTGATACAAGACACACTTGTGCCATTACATTGCTCAACTCCCGATACATCACGTCCCGAGTACATTATCTTTATTGATACAAAATACATATTTTCCAATACATCGCATAAGAGTGATGTATCCAAGAATAAGAGATAGTAGGAATTTTTGTAATTTTTTCAAATTGTAGGTAATTTTAATGAATATGGTAAAATAAGTTGTGTATTTAGATAATTTTTTTCTATTTTTACCTTATATTTCATTCTTATTTTTTTAAAATGCATATCGATCATTGTTTATTTATTTCATTCATTTATGGTAATAAAATGGAGTAGGAAGCCTAAATGATCACACCTTCAAGAAGGATTCTCAACGTCCTTCTTCAGTTTTCCATTCAAATCTGTTAGGAATCCTTATCCTCCCAGGAATAATCAAAATTTGAACTCGTCTCTTATAAAAAAAATTTACTTTTTTTCTCTCCAAAATCCACCCATTTTTCTCCCTACAAATCCCCTTTTTCGAACACATAAATTCCCTATCATCTAAAACAGAGGGAGGGTTTTCATATAGCTAATAGAAAATCTCAGGTTTAAGGATTGTTGATAGAAAAACATTTTCTTCTTCGCCTGTATAAAGCTTCTTTGTTCATCGGAGTCCAACGATCGTTTCAGTGGTGGAATCTTCGTTGCTTTCTAGAAAATAAGTAATCCTTTTCTCCTTTCTTGCTTCATTTTTTTTCCAATTGGTTATCTATTTAGTTAAATTACAGTACATCTGTTTTTGGTTTAATTTTGGCAAATAGTTGCTATTTATTTATTTATAGTGAGTTTAAGAAATATTACTATCTCTATATGTTATTTAATATTGTCACGATTCAGACCGTCGTGATTGACACCCACACTAACTCTTCGGTGGGAGAACCATTAATACTAATTAGCTAACCCAAAAACTACACAACTAAGTTAAAATACTAGGCATTTAAAGATACAGAAGCAAGTTTAAATACAAGAGTCAAATAGAGTTCCCATAAACTCCAATAGTCTAACAAACAAATGCGGAAATTATTCTGTAGAACTTGAAAGTCAATGTACCAAAACTCTAACAAGGAACCATAAGTCTAAACAAAATGGGTACAACCCAATTAAACATACGAGTATCTAAAGTACTAATCTAAGTCCAAATAAGATGGACTGAGCAAAAGGAGAAATCATGGTAGCCTAGAAGAATTGGCTCACCCTTGAATTCGATTGATCACTGGTCTTCTAAACGAGGTTTGTCAATAGCCTCCTGAAGATGCCCTATACTCAACAAAGAAAGAGCAAGTGCAGTATTAGTACACAACCATAGTGTACTGATAGGATCACACAGCTATCCCAATAAGTGAAATATATCCAAGTAACCACAACATGATAAAACAAGCATCTACCGAACATATACAATATCACTCATTATTTCAGGATCAATGTACAATTACACATTCTCACTAATACATCTATATGGCAAGTCAATGGTCCTCTCATGAAACCCATACCCAAACTGTTAGTGTACCGGAATGTGGTACCCGATCCCAATTAATGTGCTGGACGTGACACCCAATCCCATATATGCATCGGAACATGGAACCCGATCCAAGTTAGTGTGTTGGAACATAACACCCGATCCGTTCAACAAGCCACAATCACAATCACAATGTACATGGTGATAATCATACAATCAAGTGTTGATTTATGGCATACAATCATTCATTCATAGTGTGATCAATAATGCAGCATTTGCATACATGCAAGCATTATTATGAAGTAATTACTAACATACATCACACCAACATGAAATCATAACCATCACCTACCTCGAACAAAGTTTGAACCCTCCTAAGAAACTTGATTCTTCCCTTTCCCGATTCTTTCCGTGTAACACTCCAGAAATCTAACGACCTAAGCTAGAGCCTAAATGATGACTAATGACTTAATGAGAGTAGAAATGATGTTTCAAGACCTAATTTAATATAACTAAATTGGTAAGGAAGTGTTAGTGCATAACCGTCAAGAAACGACCATGACGTTCGGAAACTAGTGAGGTGCTAGGTCTTGTGAATTGCCTTTAAGAGTGTCGTAGGTGGACTAAAGTTTGTAGAAGGGTTTAAATATGTAAAATATCATGTTTAAGGTCCAAGCGTCCGGGTATGACTCCCCAAGGACCACCCAAGGGTCCTTGAGAAGGACCCAAACTTGGAAACAAAAAGAAGTAGAAGCTGTCCAAAACATGTTGGACTCACGAGGGGCAAACCACGAGGCGTAGGTTGATTCATGCTCCATGGAAGGGAGTCATGAGTCCAGACTTATAATCCTCCAAGTGGCCTCCAAATCAACCCCCCTCAGTCCCTAACCACAAACATGTAGTACGGTCCGTAGACCGACTCACGCTCCGTGGAAGGGTCTCGTGAGTTGAGACTTAGTCTCCTCACCAAGACCCTCGTCTACACCCTCTCAGTACCAAACCACGAGTGGCCAGCACGGCCCGTGGTTCAATCCATGCCTCGTGGACGGGGACTCATGGATGGCACCCAAGCTCACTGCCTCCACACGATCTAAGTGGGGGTAGTTTAGTAATTTACTAATTAATTGCTTAAGGGTTAAAAATGGTTATGAAGAGTTATATTAGGTACATTAGGGTATTATTAAGTAATAGAAATTCTTCCACCTTATTTCTCCAAATCAAAAAAATCAAAACCCACTTCTCTCAAAACTCTCTCTAAAGACTCTAGAAGAAGAAGACTATATTGGAGCTAGGGTTTCGAAGTTTCTTCCCAAATTTCTTGGAGTTTCTCCATTGATTCTCAAGGAATCAACTAAGGTATGGTTGCTTTTCACTCTTTGGATCTTTTCCCCAAGAGGCCCTCTCAAAATTAGATTTCAAAGTTCCTCAAATTCTAGGTTTTCTCTCAATTTCGTGGGTCACTTTACAAATGTGTTTTCATTGAATTATACTGATTAATTATGGTTGTATATGATGATTTGTGGATGAATTAATGTCATGTTGATGATTTTTGAACAAACCCCCACAAGACCCATGAATTCCCCTTCTTTTTTCACTTTAAACCCTAGTATGACTTTAATGGTGAATGAAGGATGATAATCTGATATATAATTGTGGAATTCATTATTGGATTATGATGTTGCTATATATTATGAATGATTTCCAAAGAATTAGGGTTGAATCTTGATGTGATCCTTGAATGCTATAAATGAAGATGGTCAAATTGATGAATATTCGTATATTGAATTGTTGATCTACTTATGGTGGAGGTGCTACTTGATTATGAATTGTAGTGATTGAGTTATGTTTCCTCTTCCCTACAACCCCAAGTGTTGACAAGTATGCTATGATACAAATATGAATGTTCAGCTATGATTATGGTAGTTTTGGTATGATGACTAGAAGGTAAATCTCATGAACACTACATGACTATGATATGAATGAACATTGTTATATGTTTATGGTTCTACGATGAAAGGTTATTCTCATCTTAGAACTTGTAGCTACTTGATGAATGATGGGTTGAATCCCTCATGCACTCTTTATTGAATTAATGTGTAAGTAAAGGCCTAATACTACTTTAATAAGGGAATTGTGCTTAGCACCGAGTGAACATGAATATGAGATAGAAGCTTTTACGTTTAGCAAGTCCAGCTTTCCATATGGGTTCCTTTTACGTTTAGCAAGTACGGGTTCCCAATATATATGTTGTCTCATGAGATGGAAACCTTTTACGTTTAGCAAGTCTGGGTTTCTAGTAACAATCTCCTTGTTCCATAACTATGTTTGCCCACATAGGTATTAGCTAGTGGATCCACCTAGATGCTATTATGTTAGTTCTACCTTGGCAAGTGGAACATTCTCTTTTCGGTGTGGGAGTAGAACACCGGATTTCATGAAGCTCACATGGTCTATGTCAGTTATTGCTAATATCCCTACATTTTAAGAAGATGATCTAATGTATGAATATGACTTATGTAAATGACTTATGAACTCTAATTGGGACTAATTGAGGGATACTACTTAGTATAGGTGAGGGTATGAGACTTTACCTATGCATTGCACAAGTGGGTTCTTTGAGGAGTTCTTGTGTGAGTCCTCTATGGATGGCAACTTATGAATGGTGGTAAGGTTGGCTTTACCTATTATGATGTTAATTATGTATGTGATTACACTTGTGTCTTCTTGATGGCTTTACTTAGTATATATGGGGGTATGGGACTCTATGTGTACATTGCACAAGTAAACTTGAAAGGAGGGTCATAGGTGGTGTCTTATGATGGTATGATATAAATGGAAGTCAAATGTCACGACCCGAGAGTACCCCCTAGTCGTAACATGGCGTATTCGACCCCGAAGGGGTCTTATACAAGCCACATAGTCATTCATTGCATTCAATAATGAAAATAGTGCGGAATGAAAAAACTTATTTACATCCACACATTCAAACTTC
>JAJOOO010018450.1:0-31433 GCA_029582685.1 Solanum piurae | reverse complement strand
ATGTAAATAAGTTTTTTTATTCCGCACTATTTTCATTATTGAATGCAATGAATGACTATGTGGCTTGTATAAGACCCCTTCGGGGTCGAATACGCCATGTTACGACTAGAGGGTACTCTCGGGTTGTGACAATAGACTGGGTCATCATCAATGACAATAATCTTCTTTCGATCTCATAGTATCAATTCATAGAATCTCCTTTCGGTCTCATCCACGTCAATTACAAATCAACCCATTACCTTACACATTTTTTTTCCAAGCAAATTTGGCAATTAGATCTGACCTATAATTTCTCTTTCAAGCAAATTAGAGACATCAAACCAGAATTGCATGCATTACACCGGTTACCCACTTCAATCAATCTCTTTCGAGCATCAACCATAGATCTAGACTAGGATTAAGTTTAAAGCTTTATCCCATGAGTTAACCCCATGCTAATTAGTCCAAATCCATGAATGAAAATCAATATAAAAGAACAAAACACAATACCCACTATATTAAATCAACACCTAACCCCATAATTGCACCCTTAGAATTGAGATTTTAGCCATTCATCACAAAAAGTAAATAAATTATAACTCTCATGAAGGCAGTCATGGATGTGATAAAATTAAGAAATTATAACCAACACCCACTTTGAATTGAACTTCAAATATTCAAATTCAAGAGTCGAAGTTAAAACCCTAAAACTAGAAATATTTCCCTCAAACTCATACAAAGTTAGGAACTCAAAATTCTATTCTTCTAAAAAAGTTTTCTACTTTCTCTTTCCTTTGGACTATTTATAGTTTCCCAAAATTTGACCCAAAATTCATTGCATAACCACTTAGTCGGGCTCGCCGAGCTGATTTGGCAGATCATCGTCTGCTTCTCAGCTCACCTTTCTCTTGCTTTAGGCTTCAGGTGTTTGAATCCCAGTCGGCGAGCTCGTTTGAGTTTGCCTTACACATTCGTTGAATCAGTGAGTATCAACGTTGTTCGCCTTTTAAGCATTCATATTTTATCCAAGTCTTGTCACCTTCGGTGATGGTCATTCTGTTCACCTATCAGATTCGGTGAGTCACCATTTCGTTATTTAGTTCACCTACCTACCTTGATATTTTCAACTATGAGAACTGTCACTTTAGGCGAGGTCGTGTCAGTAGGGCGATCCACCCTTTTGGTTAGGCGATTAATAGTCTGGGGTTTGCACCTCTTTCCATATTTTTGGCTTTTCTTCCAAGTATTCATCCTCATCTTGTCCAATACCCTTCATAGCTGCAAAACATTAAAATATCATCAGAATATATAATTAGGCATTGAGGACACTAATTATTAAACTAAAGAGGCTTCAAATGAGTGTAAATCTATCACTCATCAACATCCCCCAACTTAAACTTTTGCTTGTCCTCATGTAAATCAAGAACACAATTAGTTCAACAAGGGTGTCTACAATAGTTCTCAAAGAGCTAATTTGCAAGTTCCATTATAGAACTAATCTCAAGCAAATTCAACACTCAATCATAACAAACAAAGCTTCAAATAATGACTAGCTGGTATAAATTTAAGCTCATGCTCACTATTGCTTATTCACTTATGCAAAACCATGTTTCAACAAATATATTCAAGTACCCTCACATCAAGAACGATTCTATGCTCTCACAAAGAAAACCAATAATGAAGTTAGGAATCACTACAACTCTTTCTCTCCAACAGAGAAATCATGCGAGCTTCATCCCATATGTTTACCCATATTTTCCAATCAACATACAACCTAGTTCATGTACGATCTCAAGGGTCTTTTAGGCTTGTAATGACACTGAGGGTTAAGGTATGGTCAATTTGGCACAATGATTTCACTTTTTCAAAGCATTGTTGCACTCATCTTCACCTCTTCTCAAGTTCTTTCCATTCTTTTCACTTGGGAACTCAAACTTTGACTTTTCAATCATTTTATTTGATACCCCTTTTATTTCCTCAAGACTTATTTTTGAATTCAATTTTCCATATTTTTGTTCATCACAATCTCTCTGTTTTTATGAGGAGGGGTTCCTTCTTTTGTAACATACATTAAAGTTGAGTCACTTCTTTCTTTCTTTTCCTTTCATTTGGATTTATTTCCTCCTTCCTTTACACACCCCTACTTTGGATTTCGGCCTAAGTTTTCTATTTAAACAAACCAATGCTTCAAAAAGAATTTATGGGTGAGATGTTAAGGGCAATATAGCTAAAGAGATTTCAACAAGGTTGCCAACAAACGGTTTAAGCTCAAATGGTGCCAAAATGGTTGCACACCCTTATAATGTAGTCACAAAAGGTATGAACATTTGGTTTTTCTCTCAAAATATGTGCCCAAGGTCATTTCTTGGATTCACCAAATCTAGACAATTGGACTTACAAGGCAAATTCTAGGATTCAACAAGCATGATTTCAAGTAAAACCTCACCACACAAGGCACTTCAAAGACAATCATTTAGCATAGCCCGACAAGATCAAAAGCTTACGCGTGATGTTCATTGCAAGGCTCACATAAAAATGAAGCTAGTCAACACAAGATTCAAAATGATCATTCAAAAGTGCAGCCACACTGATTTCTTCTTGCACTATCAACAAAACACAATATAATGCTCATCATGAGTAATATCTAAGACATCGATATCGAATAAAATCAGTCCTCAAACATTATAATGAAAACTCAAGCATTTCAAAAACTTTCAAACTCATGGAGCAAATGAATATATAGAGAGAAAATGAGCTTAAATCATCAAATCTTTTTTTTTAAAAACAACAAAATACTACAATTATCCAAAATTAAAACTAAAAGTAACAAAATACAATAAAAAGGGGAATATTGACACAAGTGCCCTCACCCACCAAAATAAAAACAACAGTGTCCATGCAAAATAAAATAATGAGAGTACAAGAGGAGAGATAAAATTCCCCCGACAGGCTATGTCTGTGGAGTGCTCAAATCAAGAGTCTTAGGAGGGACGACATCATTGTGGGCATTAGTGCCCGAAAAAACAATAACAGAAGGTAGCACATTAGTCTTAACCGGGGCACTGATGGAGTCTGGAGAGATTACATGGGTGCCAAATGTGGAGGTCTCCTCATGGGATATCTCCAACGTAGCATGAACCATAGTCTCCTTAATAACCTGTAGCTCTGTCAATTTCATGGCAATCATCGACCCAATCCTCATCTCTCTCAGCATCAACAACAACATTAATAGTAACATCACCCACTCTAGGCTACTCCGCTACACTCAGAGGAACCTCAATACTTGACACATAGGTAGGCATAAACTCGAGCGTATTGGGCAAGGGAACCTCACCCCAAAGCATAGAAATGTTCATGGACCTCAGCTGGTATCATCAACCCGAAGAGTAGTAAGCTCAACCCGCATGGAAGTCAACTCATTTGAACTACCCTCAATTTCCTCTCTAGCCTCCATTTTAGCCATGAAATTATCTAATCTCACACCATGTGACACTAAAGTGGCCTCACATTGAGTCAACCTATCTCTTAAGAGAGCCAATGAAGTCTCAATTACCCAATTAATCAATTTGGGTATATCTGACTATACCTTGGCTACCCTCACATCCACAGACTGGGCAAGCTTGCCTGTTTGGTATATCATGTCCTGGGTCAAAGAGGGTAGGGAGATAAGAGTAGGGGTAGGTGCAGTAGTAGAAGTCGATGGTACAGAAGGAGGCTGGGGTGTACTTGAAGGCTTCACAGAAGGAGAAGACTGAGTAGCCTCGACCTCAAGACCAACTGGGTCAACATCAGGGGTGGTGCCTGGTGGTGGTAGCTTTATCTAAGCCACATCATCCCTAAAGTAATCCAATTCAATACTCCGAGTGTCACTGAAGAAGGTGGGGGTTATGTTCATATCAGTCTTCCTCAGAAAAAGAACTCCCGCATCCTAACACCACTCATTGATCAGGATGGGGAATGGTAGAGAAGTCTACTTATATCGAGCCCTCATCAATATCTCATATGCAATAATTGACCCTATATTGATCTTCTCCATATCAATATTTGTACCCACCAACACAACCTTGGGATGACAGATAATAAATTCATTTTGGGAAGACATGATTGTGCTACAGATGAAACCAAACCAATACTGGCCCCCAATATTCATGTATTTTTTTTATCGATTTTCACTCCGTCCGCCATCCATGGAGGAGAGGTATAAAAAATAAATGGTGCCAACCAACCCTAGAGAGTATCAAGATCATAATGCATCAGTATCGTAAACATTTCAGCCCAATTTTATTTTGTACCCAAAGAAGTATTAATTGTGCATACATGGAATTGTACCATTTTTCCATGAACCTCAACCCTATCTAGGGGTTTCCACATTGTACCCTTCTTCTTCTTCAGAAAGTCCAGTGCATATGATGCATATAATTCTTGTACCCATGCTGGAACATAAGGGGGTCGAGGTTTTGTGAACCTCTCAAACCCATGAAACTAAATAGAAGCCCAGATGACCAGATAGTAACTTATTACCCCATCAGTGAGAGTCTTATCTCTGTGAAAATTGTTTGTTCTCTAGCTATTTTGAACCTATTAAGCTCCCTTGGAGTGATGATCGATAGAGCACGGGAAGTAGGTGCCTAAGCCTGAGAGGGTTGTACCAATTTTGACTGGATGTCTGTCATTTTTTTGGCAACTACCTTCTCTTTTTGCTCACTCATGCGTGTAGACGACCACAAAGTCGTCTATTTAAGGCGGGGAGCCTTCAATGGCTCATTGATTGATATCCCTTTGTTTCTCTTAAGAGGAGCAGAAATGAGAGATTCCCTCTCAGACTCTACGTCAGATGTCACCACCCCTTTTCCTTTCGTTCTAGCCATTTTCTGCAAGACACAATCATACAAACATAGATCTGGTGAAATGGCCCTAAGGCTCGTCGACTAGTAAGATGATTAGCCTAGAAGGTTAGGCGAGCTCACTGAAGTTTACACTACATAATTTGAATAAATTCAGGCATTAAGGGTGGAGTGATTCACAACTTGGTGATGCACTAAATTGGTTTTGACAGACCAAGACAAGTCCACAGACAATGACAGTGCAAAATTAAAAAGAAAAGGCATCAGGGGAGGCATAGTACTAGGCAACAAGATCTCTTGAAAAGGTTTTGGAGGTACATACGGTTAAGATCGAGGTTATAGAGAATTTTCCTATGCCTATCTCTGTGAAAAGTAATCGTAGATTTTTGGGGAATGCAGAGTTTTACTGGTGATTTATTAAGGATTTTTCCAAGATTGCACTGTGAAAATTGTTAGAACAGGATATAAAATTCAATTTTGATGAGGCATGACTTAAAGCCTTTGAGTGCCTAAAGTAGAAGATTAACATAGGTTAGTTATCATTGCATCAGATTTGTCTGAATTATTTAAGGTAATATGTGATGCTGGTGGTGTTGCTTTGGGGTTGTGCTAGGGAAAAAACACAACAAGATCTTTCACCCTATATACTATGCAAGCAAGGCACTGAATGGGGCACAAAAGAATTACACTATTATAGAGTAGGAGTTAATGGCTATTATGTATGCCTTTGAATAGTTCAGAACGTAACTTTTAGGTACAAAAGTGATAGTGCATATTGACCAGGCATCATTAAGGTACTTGATGGTGAATAATGATGTGAAGCCATGGCTGATTAGATGGGTCTTCTTACTACAAGAATTTGACTTTGAAGTCAAGGACAAAGAGGATTGTGAGAACCAAGTAGAAGATCACTTGTCTAGCTTGGAAACATCTAGAGAAAGATGAATCATTCCCGGATGAGTAGGTATTAGACACTACTCTTGATCTTATTCCTTGGTCTGCTGACTTTGTCAATAATCTTGTTAGTGACTTGGTGCCTGAGGATATGAATTTCCAACAAAGAAAGATATATTTTTTGAATTATGTGGAAAATAATTTTGAGATGAGCCCTACTTGTTCAAGTTAAGTGTTGATAATGTGATCAGGTGATGTGTGCCTGAAGCTGAGATGCTGAGTATTGTTAAGGCCTATCACTCTTCTCCAATTAGTAGACACTAGGGTGAAGCTCACACTGCTCAGAAAGTTGGTTACTATTCACCCACTGTTCATTTGAATACATTTGATCTGGTGAAAAGTTGTGATAATTTTCAAAGGCAAGGGGTTATATCAAGGCATCACGAGTTGCTTATGACCCCAATCTTAGAGGTGGAGCTATTTGATGTGAAGGGCATCGAATTTATAGAGCCATTTTGAGTTCTTATAGACAGAAATATATCTTGTTAGCTGTTGACTACACCTCAAGATGGGTAGAGGCAGTGGTGTTTTCTAATAATGATGGTAAGAGTATTGTCAGGTTCTTGAAGAAAAATATTTTCTCTAGGTTTGACATGACTAGGGATATCATTAGTGATGGGGGTCACATTTTTGCAACAAAGTATTCAGAACTGTGTTTGCTAAATATGGTGGAAGTAGCATAAAGTGTCTACCCCATATCATATGTAGTCGAGTGGGCAAGTTGAAGTATACAACAGGGAAATAAATTCCACATTGGCGAAGTCAGCGAATGCAATAGGACTTATTGGGCAAGAAAGTTAGATGATGCGCTCTGGGAATATTGGGCAACTTTCAAGACACCTATTGGTATATCACCATGCTAGTTAGTATTTTGAAAGGTATGTCATTTACCTCTAGACTTAGAGCATAAGGACCTATGTGCACTAAAGAAGTTGAATCTGAACTGGAGTGACACCACAAATATGAGACTGGAGCAGATTGCTGAAATGGATGAGTTTTTGCTAATGTACTATGAGAGATCTGCTCTCTACATGAAGAGGATGAAGTTATACCATGAACATATTATTGAGAATAGAAAATTTAATCTAGGGACTTGGTGTTGCTGTTCAATTCAATGCTCAAATTTTTACCGAGCAAGCTAAGGTCAAAGTGGTCTAGTTTTGGAATTGGAAAATAAAAAAGGTATGGGATTCAAAGTGACTGGTTAGCGGATGAAGAACTACATTGGCGTTCTAAATGTAATGGTGTTTGTGTACCTTGATGAACTCTATGTAATCAAAGAACCTGAGTCGTGTCACGACGTTAAATCAAGCTCTAGTTGGGAAGAAAACCAATTTTTTGTATAGATTCATTGGCGTATGTATTGTATTGTGATTGATATGTTTGATAGGGTGTTAAGTGTGCAGGACCAAGACACAAGAAAATTTGGCAGAGACATAAGAAAATTTGGTAGTGCATTCCTAATGGAAGATTTTGGCGGACCATCATTCCCTGCCATCATATGTGTAGTAAAAAACCAGACTCTCTAAACTTTTATGGTGGGGGAACTGACGGGACGTCAGGTGAACCCTCACTACCAGAGATCCTAAGAGTGTCAACCATGGCATTTGAAGGGGATATTGGGAAAGCTGATGGAACGTCACATGCGTGACAAATTATCAAGTCTACAATTGCTTCTCAAGTAAGTTATGAAATCCTAACTTCATAAAACCCGACCCTATACCCACTAAACCAACCGAAGAGCCATACCCACAAAAACCCACCCCCAGACTAGCCCACCAATCCGACCCATTCCATTTAAGTTAAAATAAGGAATTTTAAATTCCCTAATTTCAGTACCCAATCTCTCTCCCACAATCATCTTCCCCACTCCCTTGATCGATTTCTCCAACTATTACATCTAACCTTAAGTTACCAAATCAACAACCACCCATACCTTTACTCTCCCAAACCCTCTATTAGTAACCCATTTCGCTCTTTCCAAAGTCAAAAACCACAACCCCACAAATTCACCAAAATCCCAAGTTAGTAACCATACACTGCTTTGTGCGAATCAGAGGCTTAAATTATGATGAGTGAAGTTGTTTTGGTTGGAAATTGTTGTTTAACATCTCTTTTGTTAGTTGAATATAAGGTATGTTTCATTCCAATATTATTATAATGGGTTCCAATGTATAAAATTGAATTGTTAGAATGCAAAGGGATAAAGTCTGAGTAACCCCGAATGGGTGTATTGGTCACTGAACATGAATTCGATATGTGTGAATTTTTGTTGTGTACTTGTGTAGTTTTTAAAAAATTGAAAACATAAAAAACACAAAAATATTTTGTTTTTGTTTTAGTATTAAGTGACGGTTCTCAATGTTGGATTGAGTGATGATATTCTTAAGGGAAATCATCACTTCTATACTTGTATGTGCTATTACACAAGGGAAGTCTGAGAATACACGTTATCGTTGTCAAATTTCAGAGAATGGAGCTGAAAAGGTTTTGATGGCAAGCCTAACAGATCGTCACACCTGTAAAAGGTTGTCATACTTAATGTCAAATCTACAAAACTGTCTTGAGTGTCTGAATTTTTCTGACGATGGGACTGATGGACCATCACACTTATGATGGGCCATTAAAATAACTGTCAGATGTGCGCAAACATTAAAAAATCTTTGAAATTTTCTAACGGTGGGACTGATGGTCCATCAAAGATCTAAGGGAGTCGTTAGGTCCACCATCACATGTTTATTTTTTTCTTTACTCTTTTCAAGTATATGCGGATCCTATATTATGTTTTTGCATACCAATTTGTTCATCTATAAGTACCTATGCCTCCAAATCTAAACCCAATCCATAGTGGTGCCCAAGTACGGTTGCACCGATAGTTGCGGGATGAGCCCACTGACTTTGTGACCGAGGTCCCAAAGGTTGCACCTTGACCCAAGACTAGATTTGTGTCACGAATGCAATGAGTATCCTCCTAGTATGAAGAGGGGTATTATCATATCCCAATTTAAGGAAGGCGCAACAGGCACTCGGTGCGTCACTTGACCGAGCGAACGAACTAAAACATAAAACAAATGAAATAATGAGGGCCAACAAGGCCACCACAATAACCTGTTAAAATAATATAGGTAGATCGGCGAGGTCACACAACTTTAAAGACATAAAATAGGCCGGTAAGGCAAACTTAACTGAGAAAGAACTAGCAATCCGACAAGGCTGCAACTGAAATCATAAATATAATAAACCAACAAGGCTATAAATGGAAGCTGAGAAAACCCAACAAAGTATGTCCACAAGTATCTACGAATACTACAATTGAATTGTTTGGGAAAAGTCCCTAATGATGACAAAAACTATATACAAAAATCAAGTATGCAAAATCTATAGACAACCAACAGCTCCAGAAAGAATGGAGCTTATTGATCTTCAGCTGAGACAACACCCCTATTAAAAAGGTTGATCAAGACATCTGTCTAAACCTGCATCACAACATGCAACCGTCCCCAGGCAATGGAATGTTAGTACAAATGAAAATTTACTGGTATGTAAGGCTGAAAGTGAAATTCATAAATAGCTGCGATAAAAAGGGTAATAGATATACCACATGAAATCGAATCTCTCATAACCTCCATGGCTGACATTTGACCTCCTAGTATTCAACTATGCATGATATGCTTGTGTAATTGTATGACATGAGTCTCTCTCTCTCTCTCTCTATATATATATATATATATATATATATTTGAAAATGCATGGCATACATAACCAAATGATAGCAATGGTGGTCATTTCGGGTAGCTAATTGGTATCATATTTGCCAACCTGTGGCCATTTGTACAATATTATAGCTCCGAGTAAATGCATAATATGCCATGATATGAACTTTGAATGCACATTGTAGGCCATGAAAAGAACTTAGCCAATCTTGGCTCATTTATACTCTTATTCTCATAATCTTGTAACCACTTTTGTATAGCATGTAAATGTCTCGTAGAACCTCATATGTTTTCCAAATAAGCTTGGAAACTTAACTTGACTCTAAAAGGGTAACTTAAACCTTATGATGTTTATAAAGAGCTTAAGGTGCTTAAAGAATCTCATCGTGACATTATTTAACTTTCATACGACAATTTAGGTCTATAAAACACATAATAGACTCAAAGCTATCTCAATTTAGCAAATTAATCATTTAGGAACTCAAGAAAAGAGACTAACATGCTTAACTTGATTTAATAATGACTCCAATTTGGTAGCAATGTGGTCCTTTTTAGGAACAAGGTTGCTTGAAAAGTATATAACCAAAAGAGTAGAATTCAAGATTAGGCATTAATATCATTTTTGAACAACAATTTTGTAATTTTTTTTATAAGATGGAATAATTTAACAATCCCCTGAATTAGATACAATAGGATACTTCTTCAACAATTTAGCCTTACTTTTGAGACAATAACTCATAAGGATTATGAATCTCGATGAAAAGTAACTTTAACTATCAAATATTTTCCATAACAATACAATAGAGTTAATAAATAAAAACAACTAACATTTCAATGCTCTTCATAAAAGGTCTTCCTAGCAACTGAATAGTAAAAATGACTCATTCGATAATTCAAAATATTTAGGATTCGTGCGATAGAAAAAAGAGTGTTTTGCCTTAACATACCTTGAATATGAGCTTGAATAACTTGAGGTAGATAATCAATTTTTCTTTCAACGATCGAATAGAGCGTCAAAGCATTTTTCCTTCCAAAATCTTCTTAAATGTGAGTACATAATCTTAGTTTTTGAAGCATAAATTACAAAACTTTCTCTCCCATTTAAATGGTCACTGCAACACCCATAACATCTTTTGAATTAACAATATACTTGATCTTGTTTTTATTGTTGAAAACTCTTGTACATATCTTTATATATAAATATATGTCCAGCACATAGTACTTTAATTTAATGGGAAACTGCTATTAGTTTAGAATTTTGGTGACGAATGGTGACAATATAATAAAAAAGGTTAATGCCATAATGTAACACCTCAAAAATCTAAATTAAAATTGATCAAGGGAGAATGGAAAACCACGGAGGGGTCCACGGGCCGTGAATAGGACCACGACTTGTCACCTTGCTCGTGGTGTTGCACCCACCCTCTATAGATGACCACAGACGCCTAGACGATCCATGGAGCGTCACGTGGATCTTGAGGTGGTCCTTGAACAGAGGCACAAAATCCCCAAAGCTACTATGAAGGACCACGGTCTCCTAAATGGTCTGTGGAGCTTCACACGGACCGTGAAAAGGGCTAATCAGGTTTTGGATTTTTGGGTCAACTTCAAACGATCATATCTTTTAGGACAAAATGAATTAGGTGGCCCATGACTTATCAAATTACAGGTCTTTGAGTCCTCTTTCCAATGCCACCAAGTTTGCCTAATTTCGAGCCTAGAGTTAAAAGTTATTCCCATTTTAGTGAAGCCTTATCTGGCTAGTGAAGCTTCACGACTGGCTATACGGCCCTTGAAGCCTTACGGATCGTGAAGCCCCTCTTCTAAGTCACCTCATCAGTTTTTAAGTTAGGGTCATTCTGGTCTTTTCCCAAAATGTTTGGTACCCAAACTACATCATTTTAAACCCTATTTCAAGGCCTATATAAGTGCATTAAGACCGAAAACTACTAATTTCTATTCATTTTCCTAAATTCCCTAAACTTAACCAAATTCATCCTCTCCAAAAATCTTCTCTCTAGATCAAGGAAGAAGAATAAGCTAGGGTTCTTCAAGTTCAAGTCTCCTTTCTTCATCATTACTTAGGGATTCAACCAAGGTATGTAGGGATTTCATCAATGGGTTCAATTCACCCATTAAGTCCCTAAGGTTTCTTTAATTCTCCAATTCAATTTCTGAGATTTGATTATATTTTCACTCAATTCCTCATGAGTTCTATTTGTATGGATTCAATTGCTTTATTATGATCTTAATTTGATGATTTGAACTTAATTACATGCTTTCAACCAATTCCATGTGCATCCATGCATTGATCTATGAATTTTGACTATGAACCCTAATTTACATGAATTCATGAAGAAGCTTGAATTTATGAATATGTTTTATGAAACTGTGTATGTTTGTATGAAAGCAATGTTTATGACTCAAGTAAGCTTATAGATGAAGGTATCTATATGTTCTATGAAGCTTGGCCACATGACATGAATGACATCTAGATTTTCCCTCAATGCTTTTCAGACTATTTTTCTAAATTAGATCTTGATTAGTATGGTATCCAGATATGCCATCAATGAATATAGATCATGCTTTCAAAACTATTTCCTTTAGTAGTAGGACATTTCTAGCATGAAGTGAATGACTATGGGTCTTAAAAGCTATTATGAAAATATAATGGATGGTGAAAGGTTTTCTCACGCATGGTCTAAGGTGCTATCCTATGATGTTTCTAGCTTGGATTAGTATCTTAATTGTAATTTTCCATGGATAATAAGATGAGTGAGATTAAAGACTATTCCGTGGGATTTATGCTTAACACCGAGAGGATATTGATATGGAAGCACTCCCTTAGCTTGATGCCCGGTTTCTATTAGCAATCTCCTTATCCTATACCTATGTGCCCCCATAGGATGATTGTCTTAGATAGAGATTAGCTAATGGATCCACGTAAGCTAGAAGTTCATGATACTTACCTTGGCAAGTAGGACAACCCTTTTCGGTATAGGGTAGACACTGGATTCCATGTTATTTCTCGCATGATTTATGTGCCAGTTAACGGTAAACTTCCCACAAAAAGAACTAAGTTGATTTCTAATGTGTTATAAAGCTTCCTTTTATGATTTAAATATGAATTGACCATGTTCATGTTTTATGAATCTTCTTAAATGATTTTACTATGTTTTAACTTGGTCATCCATTTCATGTTTTCGATTATGTTCCTTTATGATCACATCTCATGTTTTGTTGCATTCCCCTCATACTTTGTACATTCCATGTACTAATATATATTTATGTCTACATTGTTTCACTAATGTAGGGCTTGACAATTCTTATCCTTCCGTTTGTGACTAGTTGATTGCATTAAAGATTTGAAGACTTGGTGAATCCTCATACTTCGAGGATGATGTCACTTTTATAGATTTTTGTCATTCAGTTTCAAACTTTGTATGTGATGTATGGGTTACGTCCCAATCACTTTTATTATGATATATTAGATGGCTTATTGAGACAAATGTTAGACTTCCGCTTTGTTTCAAAAACTCTTTTATATGAAATGCTATCTTTTGAACTCTTTAAATTCTATTATTTTGTATGATGTATGCTAAGTGGCTTGTGCAGGGCCTCTCGGGGTCTTATACGCCATGTCACGTCTAGGGTGTACTTTGGGTTGGGACACATAAAATCCTTATGCTGCCCTTCTCCACCACTTCCACGTATAAGTGGTGGTGCCAATCACCACATGATTTTTTCCCCATTATGCATGTACTTGGATATTGCATAGGTTCGTAGTTAAATAAATATAATTGATGAATATATCATAATAAATAAAAATTATTTTGAATAAAGTCCATGTTATATAATAATATTTTTTTAATATAACTAGATTTACTATCTCTGTTAAAAATATTACTTATTGATAAATTTTTGTAAAATAATTGTTTGTACAAATATATCGTAACTACAAACTTTACTTCACGCGTATTGACCCGTTAGTTCCCTCCCTTTCTTTTCTGTTGTGAGCTTTAATGGTGAATTTTGGTTGTCTATTTGTATGACCTATTTTGCTTGCCTTCCGACCTTAAATTGTACCCATTTTTGGGGAACAAGTCCCTTGAGCCAAATGGAACCATTTGATGGAGCCAATTTTTGGATTCCCGACGTGGTTCCATAATTCCATTTTGGATCAATTTTGAGCTCTTCCTCAATTGTTTTGATTTTGGTGTCTAAATGTTTGTATTGATTTTGTGATAAGGTTTTTGGTAGAGTGGCATAAATCGAAGGCCACTTGGAAGGGAAAAACTCCAGAATCATGATTTTATAGCGTGCACACTCAACATTGAGGTAGGCTACAACTTACCGGTCTTTAAATTGAGCTTGTAAATGTGAATTCGTGTTAATTAGCTAGAATTGGGTTGATTTTGTAGTTGGATCATGTTTAATTATTAAAATTCATACCTTAGCCTTATTTTTAGTTTTTTCTTAGAGAATCGAGCATGCCTATGTTTAATCGTGTGATCTTAACATGGCTTATGTTTTCTGTAATATTGTTGATATAATGATTGATAGTTTGTTATTTTCCTTAGCCTAGGTGTAGGCTAGTGATTTCCTTAGACTTGCATTTTAGAGCTGATAAGCCATATGTATTCTCCGACATCACGTCCGCCGACTTAACTCCTTGTAGTGTGATGTAGCAGACTTGGATCTGATAGTGTAAGCCTTAGCTAGGAGGTAACTCGGCTCCTGTGACCTTTCATCCATAACTCCATATTATGTTATGGCCCGGAGTTATTCAATTTTTATTTTGGGCTTGCTTCAACTACTTGAGATTGGATTTGGTTTGAGCTTGGAGTGATTCAATGGAAACTTTAGGGTGGACTTAGATCCATGAGGTCCTTATAATGGTGACTCTTGTTTTGGGATCTTTCCATGATTGTTCGTATAGCAATAGATTCGAGGTCCAAGCATACCTTTATCATAGCCGCATATTCAAGGTCCAGGAATAATATTATCTTTCAACCGCAGTCTGAGTTCCAGACACATTACTTCCGATCGAGTGATTCTTAGAGGCATGGTTCTATTGGGTTCTGTAGGTATTTTAGCCATGGTTGGAGGTATTGGTTATGCACTCCCTATTCTAGATTCACTGTTTCTCATTCTTAATAGTTGTAACTCTTTGTGTACACATCGGACTTATGGGGGTTTGTTTGAGTTATTTACTTTTAACTTGCGCACTAGTATACCTTATGGATTTACAGGGTCCGCGAAGGTTGTAGCTAGTTTTTACCTTTCATTTTCATTCATCCCTAGACTTGTGTGTTTTTCCGTTAGATTGTCTTTATCATTCCGCTCATTTGACCTCTAGTTGGTGTTGTTTATTGCTTTTCATGATTGTCTTTAATTGCCAAGCTCAGTCGGCCTATGATGCCTAATGGTACATGTTTTTTGGTACTCATACTCTACTTTCCATCTATTTTTATGATGCAGGTCTGAGCACCAGTTGCCAACGTTAATTTCGAGCCTTCTCCGAGGATATTGGAGATAGAGTGTGAGCTTATAACATCCTGGATCAGCTTGTCACCTTCTGTTTATAACTTTTTGACTAGTCTTTTGTATTTGAGATAAGGCTGCATTTTTGGTCCACTTTTGGGACTTGTTCTTTTTTTAGTAGCTCTATTCATGCATCTACTAGGTCGTGAGATTGAATCTCTTATTTTGGTTGTATATATCTGTTGTTCTTATTTTCAATTTCTTTGTTAAATTGTTTCTTTTATCACCTATTATTTGTTGTTTCTACCCAATATGCCTGTTACTTGTCCTTTTGGGATATGAGTTGACTTACCTACTAACGGATTATGGTAGGTGCCATCATGACTCGAGGTTTCGGGTAGTGAAAGAGGATGATTCTGATGAGCCATACAATGATGAGTAGTAAGGCTATTAACTCCCTTTCATAGCCTCCAAAGAAGAAAAAACTTTAATTGATTAATTAATTGGATAAAGTGCGCTAAACAAGTAAAAATTTGATATGCCCAGATTACACCTCCCTAAAGAAGTATTTAGTGGTCATTGTCAAATAAAGAACCTAACTGAGGTTAGGATCAATCCCACGAGGAATATGGTCTAGATTTAGACTAATTTATGGTTAATTGTACGTTTAGCTAGAGTACCTTCATAAAAAGGGGGGATTCTTAAACAAAGTAATTGTTGATTGATTTGTAGTAACAAGTAAGCATAATTCGCAGTTTGTAATATCAATATGAGAAGAAACTAGGGCATATATGTTCCCCACAAGTTCTTGACATAGTAATCCTAATAATAAAAGCTCTTTCCTAGTGTTTTACATGCAAAGTCGGTAAGCTAGGTATCTCCAAAGTGATTGGTTGTCCAAGTAGGAAATTTCACCATGCAACTTGGTCGGTCTACGGGTGTGTTCCTTACTAACCCTTACCCTTGACCCCAGATTAACGTTCACTTATTTGGGTTTGGCTATTAGATAGCGGATTATCACACTAAATCTCCGTTGTTTAATCTCTTTCTCATTCATTACTTCCTTGGTCGGGCAAGTAGGAATGAGGCGAGTTCTAACGTTGTGCGCCATTAAAAAGCATTCAAAATGAAGAGATTAACAATACATGCATAAACACTATTTTAGAATTACTTAATTATTAGTTTTATGTTGTTAATTACTCATGGTTCCCACAACCCTAGTTGTGAATTTAGTGATTCGTGCTTGAGTTATCACAATTCATAATAGGGTTAATAATATAAATCATGAACTTACAATTGGAATAGATGAAATTTAGAATCGTGAGTTGAAGAACAAACACAAATTTCATAGACCAAACTTTAAGAATTAAATGCCCAAAGCGTTTGCAATATAATTTTCAAAGCTACAACAAGTATCTCAAGAAGTCTAACAACCCAAAAATGAAATTTACAACTAATATTTATAGAAAATAAATCCTAAACCAAGTAGGAAAAGGAAGACTAAGGAAATCTGGTTTTGGGTAGTGTCACCTACGGTTGGCCACCTACGGCTCGTTGAAGGAACGACGACTCGTAGGTTCCTCCGTCATTCAGTAGTTAGTCAATTTTCCAGTCGATGCCATCGACGGGCATGACCTACGACTCATAGGTCTAAGCACGGTCCGTCCTGTTGAACCGCCGTTCATGGACTGGAGCTTCTTATTTCTGAACTTGCCTACAATTCCTCATGTACAGCTCCTACACTACAAGAAATGTGATTTTCTGCGACAAGTTTCTGTGGCGACATAAGTAGTTGCAACAAAATATAAGGTTTTTGTGGCGACACTTAAGTGTTGCCACAAAAGGTAATTGTGTTTGTGGCGACTTGTATTATCGCCATTGCAAATAATATATATAGTGGCGACTTTGCTTCAATTGCTACAATATGTACTATTTTTTCAATGAAGTGATGGAAAAAAATGTATTTTGTGGCGACGTAGAAACCGTCGCTACTAAAGATTTATTTTGTGGGGACTTTGTTGCCACTAAAAGGTTTTTTTGCAACAACCTTTTTGGTCGCCACTAATTCTCTTTCTTTCATATTCATTTTAATTTAGTATGTAAATTAAAATTCTTATTAATAGTTTTTATTGTGTAATTTATAAAATAATTATTGATGTTATTGTGATAAATAATATAAACATTTGGACTAAATTAATTATATAAAGCGTGTGTTTTAAATATATACATACTTGGAGTAATTTCCTATGTGTAATAACATTTATTCTATAAACTATACAAATGACTAGTTAAACAACATATTATATTGTTATGTTGTTGAAATATAAAAATAAATATTAATGATGATAGAAATGATATTCCCCTCCGTTTTCATATTATTTATTTATTTTTGACTTTACACGCCTCCTGAGAAAAATAAATAAGAATGATAATTTTTACTAATTTACTGTTTAATTCTTTTTTATGTGTCTTATCCATCAAAAACAAGATTAACAATGGAAGAACTTTACAATATTTATACTTCCAAATAGAGTTTATTTTATAGGCAAAATATAAAAAAATTATTTTAAATTTTATTAATTGACACCCAATTTTGACCTCCTTTACCTCATCTATTTTACTAAACTGCTATTTTACCTTCAGTTATTTTACAATTTACATGATCACAAACTATTTATCATTTTAATATTAATTTCTCATAATTTGTAAGTTCATTTTACTTTATTTTAAATAGCTCAAAAATAAAAAAATAAAAATCACATCTTAAAGTGTCATTTACGAGTCTGCGACTCTAGTGTACATTCTAGAACCTCGCTAAGAACTCCCACCCTAAAATATGACTACGGACAACATTTTTCACTTCTTCCCTAAGATTGGCTCAAAACCCTAATCCAAGCTATACAAGTCTCTAATTTCACTATATTGAATCACTACCACATCTTCTGCATATGAATGTTAATTAAAAGATCTAGGATTTTTCGCATGAACAATCCTTTAGATCTCATAATTTTCTGTTTTTATATGCTTAAAATTTCTTATCTCTGCGACCTTAATTTGTGTTTGTAATCGTTTTCTACTTTACTTGAATTTGGGGATTAGTGGATTTTGATGAAAAAATTGAATATATATTTGGGTTAGCGCTTTGATTTGAAGGTATACGAGCTAATTTATGAGCGTTGAAGCGCATATTGAAGGAGCTTTAAGGATCTGTAGAAGGATCCTCTAGTTGAAACCAAATTCGGAAATGTAAGAAGTCTCCCACATCATGCGACACTGGTATGTGGGCTCGACATCCTATTTTTCCTCCCACTTCTCATTATTTATGGGTCCTGAGCTTATGTGCTAGTTTTTTTAGCTTAAGATCAATAATTAGGTCCCTGTGATCAAATTTCTGATGTTTTTGCGGCTTTGCGAGGTTCTATTTTTTGCTGCTTTGTGAGGCTCTTGCTGCTAAGTTTAGAACTTATAGCAGAACTTGTCTTATTTACTAATTATTTGTTTATGTATTAGCAGGAATTGAATGATTTAAATGTTTGTTTTATAACATTACCACCGTGTTCATATTCTCTAGCCGTTGAATCTTTTTTTTAAGGTAAAAGGAAAGCCCCAATTTTTGAATTCCTAATTTTGTTGCTTGTTAATCTCTGATTTTTAATTTTTCAAAAAAAAGGGGAATCCTTTCGATTTTTTGAATTTGTCTTGATTATTAACTCGCCAAAAATAAAATATGGTATGTAGAGTCTTATTTTTCACTATAAAATACGTCACCCCTTATCATATAAGGAACTCACTTTGAAGTTTGATAATTTTTCATACTCATTGTTTAAGAAATGGTACTAGCCAAGATCCCTTATTGTAAAACTGCTTCTAATCTACTGGTTAGTGCTCGACTGAAGTAATTTAAATTTGAATGTGATAGTTCTTGTTGGGATAGCTCAAACGCCTTAAATATTTGGTAGAAAGGATTCATGTATGTTTCTAGACCTTATGTGTACCTAACTTTGGTTTAATGGGTGCGATATGAGAGAACTGATCTCTATTAGGCTGATATGGATACTAATATTCTTTAGGGTCTATGGGAAATAGTCTCTCTACCTTTGAGGTTGGGCAATACACTTAACATTTTTTAAGATTTGAGCTTAATATGCCAGGACTAAACTATGTTGCACAACTTTCATTGATCATATTGTCTCTTTATTTTCTTAAAATGCATTTGCAATCTTTACTCCAAGGTTTACCTCTTTCATTTTAATATTAGATTATGAAAATTGTCAAAGTAATCATATGTTTTTACTCTTGATTGCAGGGATAAAATTCTAGAACACAAATGCTGTCGACGAAGGGCGAGTTTGAAGGCCTATAATGTTCTTTTTTCTTATCACATATGTACACCGACATAAACAATATACAATATTTTTTGTTATAAAAGTATCTGCTATCATTCAACTTGAGAATTATTTGTGTTCACAAATTAATATTGGATGCTTTATTGGTAGGCAATGTACGTGTATCTTAAAATTTATAAATTAGGTGGCCATAAAAATGTAAGAAAATATTGGATATTGCAATTATTGGGAAAATAAGTTTTAGGGGTAATTAAAGTTGCCACTAAATATATAACACGTTTAGAGGCAACTATAGTCGCCCCTAAAGATCATGCTATTGCGGTGATAAGTGTTGCCACTATATGAATAATCCTATTGTGGCAATCTATGTCGCCACTTAAAGACATTTTTAGTGGCGACAAGAAATGCCACTACATGTGAAAAATTATAGTGGCGACCTCAGTTGCCACTGAAAGTTAATTTTCAGCGGCGACTTATGTAGCATCTACTTTGTGGAACTTTTTTTTTGTGGCGTATTATTTCAGGTTTTACAGCGAAAATGTCGCCACAAATATATTATTTTATGGCGACTTTTGAAGGTCGTCACAAAATACTTTTAGTTATGGAAGTACTTGCCACAGTGCTCTAGTCGCCAATAAAAGTAATCTGTGGCGACATTTTGGATTATTGTGGCGATTTTTATCGCCACTAAATGACAGATTTCTTGTAGTGCTAGTAGCACCTAAGACTCGTTAGTTTCCTTCCATCGTTCAACACTTAGCTTTATTTCTTAGCGCATCAACCCACGCCTTCCACCTACGGCTCGTAAAAGGAATGACGGCTCGTAGGTGATTTCGTCATGTGTCACCAAAAATCTTGTTGTTTCAACACTTCGAATACCAACTGCTCCAAAACCTATTTCCTACAAAATCAAATCAAAGTACCATCACATCTACTTACAAAATGCCTAAGACATGCAAAACTCTAAGTTTGATGCATAAAAAATACCGTAAGTTGACGGTATATGTCACTTGTCTTTTTGGGATATGAGTTGACTTACCTACTAGTGGATTATGGTAGGTGCCATCATGACTCGAGGTTTAGGGTCGTGAAAGAGGATGACACTGATGAGCCACACAATGCGGAGTAGTCAGGCTATTAACTCCCTTTCATTGCCTCCAAAAGAAGAAAAAACTTTGATTGATTAATTTGTTGGAGAAAGCGCGCTAAACAAGTAAAAAATGATGTATTAAAGTGCTTAGGAGGATAATCACTATTTTAACCAAATTATTTCTGTCCATTTCTTAGCCTACATTACAGTCTTATAAGTCATATTTGATCTTAAATATTGACTTTCTTATATAAGTGGAGTAATTACACTAAAAGCAAGCTTATGATTCACCATTGATGATGCATGTGAAATTTCTGTGAGAGTTAGTGTGGATTATTTCATTTATATGCCCATGTCTACGATTAATATATTGGTAACTCTGTTATGGTTAGGGCCTATGGTTGCCACGAGATATGTTTGATCTTCTAAGTTAAGGGAGATAAAAGTATTTGCAAGTGTTTAAACTGATTAAGTTTGTTCCTAGGGTTGGGTTGTTTTGAAAAGGCCGTTTGCGAATTTTGATTTTAATTGCTTGCATGGATAAGAAGGCTTGTTTTTTGTGGTTGTTGCATTCTTGGCCGGAGTAGACCTGTTCGATTTGTGTAGCTCTGCGAGTGTTATGTGATAAGTTAGTCCTAAAGTTTTAAAGCTTGTTCGAGGCCGATCAAGGGTATAAATGTGGAGTGTTGATGTGAGGCTCAAAACACTACAACAAAAATGAGCTTTAGCGGCAATAAATTAGCAATTGCCGCAAAATATGTATTTTTAGCGGCAATTAACACTTTTTATATATGTTCCTAAAGGCTTTAGCGACATTGAATCTAATGACACTTAACTAATGCCGGTAAAGACTTTAGCACTCTTTATTAACGTGTCTATTTATTGCCACTAAAAAGTTGTTTTTGTTGTAGTGAAAAGTCACATACTTCACCATCACTCACCTCATATTTGGGGGGTTTACCATCACTTTGAACACTATTTCATATATTATGCTTATGTTGGTTGTTTTCAATGTGTAGGATAAAAATGAGGAGATTTAAGCCAAAAATGAATATCGTAAAGCTTCCAATTAGTCTGAGTAGAAGAAAAAGCGCCAAATTAGTTTGAAGGTTTGCGATCAATTGCTAAGATTAATTTTGACAAAAATCATGGAAGATCATTATCAAATACACCGCGATGCACCAAGCTAGGCGCTAGCGGCTCACATCGCGACCCTACTGGATTAACAAGGGGATCACCCCAAAATAGTCCCTGGCCAAAAAGGCTCGTCACAACACGGTAGGAAAAGTAGTGGACAGTGTCCGTACCTCGTTTTAATGAAGGGTATTTTCATCTTAGATTTTTTCGGAATGCTACACATACATTAGAAACACGATTTTTCAGGATTATCACACCTAGTACGCATAAAAAAGGGGAGAAGAACAATATTTTTGTAGATTTCTTTGTATTATTTCTTCCTTTCCATTGAATATATATTATTCATGAATTCTTTTTTTTTCTTATTCCAATCATTTTTTTCTTATTCCAATCATGAGTGATTAATTATTTGATTTTCTGGGGTAAAAGGTCCTTTCCAAAGTTCGATATCGTAACAACAATTTCGGCCAAAATTTGAATATATTTCAAACCATTTTCCCAAGATTTTTCACTATTAAGTTACTTGCTTTTACTTGAGCCTAATTATTTGATTTTCTGGTCTATTATCAAATATTATTTCTCCAATATTACTTTACGCATTGTTTTTTTTTAAAAAAAAATACCATTTATTTTGATCAAGCAAAAAAGCAATATTCTTTGTGGGATTTGATCCAAACCTAGTTTGTTTCTATAGTTTATAACAATCACTTTATACCTTTTCAGAGGTGTAATTTCGGCATAGTGCACTATTTTTGCACGTCATTTTAATGAAGAGTATTTTCTTCCTGGGCGTTTTAGGAACGCTATATATACATCCCAAACACGATTTTTTGGTTATCACGCCTATTATGCAAAGAAAGGGGAGAAGAACAATATTTCTCTAGGTTTCTTTGTATTATTTCTTTCTCTTCCATTGAACACATGTTATTCATGAATTCTTCGCTTCGTAATCAAATAATCAGTGACTAACTTTCAATTCTAGGATTATAGCATTTACATGAAGGTTGTAGTTTGACATTTGCATGCTTATGAAGATTTTCCATTATTGAGTTACTTACTTTTTCTTTGAGCCTAATTATTTGATAATCTGGCCAATTATTGAATTCTATATGTGGATCGTAATTGGACTCGAACGGAAAAATTAATTTGCAAGCGTAATAAGAAAAAATAGAGCTTGGTTGTGAACTTTATAGAAAAAGGAGTACAATTCGATAAACTAGATAGGAATATACTCGTTAGCCTTGCTTAGCTGATACCGATGAAATATACATGCACTTCACTATCAATATAGGTGTTAGGAATAGTTGAGCTTCGATTTATCGGCATGATGCTCAATAAGTAATATCAACTTGCAACTAGAAAATTAGAAGAATGATTAAGCGTGATTAGATATTTCAACTAGATTGTTAAACCGCCAGACCTTTTCTCTCATCAGATTTACACCAACCAATCTTCAGCTTACTACAATTTTATTGGTATTCTTAGTTGATTCTCGAGCAGTAAAACATATAATTTTTCCAAAAATTATTTGTTACTTACTGAATAGTTGAAATACTAATTCAAATTATACAATAATTCGATAAGTCTATATGGGTACGATATCTAGATTTAACCTCTTGTATTACTTGTATAACCAAAAACACTTATGATGTGTGTTTGAACGCAACAAATATGTAGAAAAATCATGTTAACGTAAAGAATCTTGAGGAGGTAGGATTATAAATATTGTCTCAACCACATACTAAATTAGCTTCCAAAATGAGATATGAAAATGATGAAGTGTATCGAGACCTTACTTCTAGCTTGTGTGAGGTAGAAAGATTGTTTTCAATACAATGAGAAAATGTAGGCAACCGTTTCTATCTTTACTTTTGAGAAAGATAAATGAGAAGAGAAAAAAAAAAGATAGCTGCATCTAAAGCAAACATCTCAAAATCAAACATGTTTAAAATGAACTAGTTAAACCTATCTAGCTACTATCTTTCAATCGTTTCCTCCTTTTTGTCCTCAAAGATTGCCATAATTTCTTCTAGGGTCTTGCCCTTAGTTTCAGGCAAGAAAAAGTAGAAAAAGATAGTTGCTACTACCATAACTCCACAAAGTAGAAAGAAGGTTCCTGCAAATGTTATCTTGTTTGATATGGTTAGAAATGTCATTGCAACCGCACCACTCACCAATCGATTCACTGAAACCGCCAAGCTTGTACCTTGTGCCCTTAACCTAATAGGAAATATTTCTGATGAATAGACCCATGTTATTGGACCAAGTCCTATTGAGAAGAATGAGACATCAGCACAAACTGCAACAACACACAACGCGATGGCCCATGGTGGCTTATAATCAACATTGTGTAGATACATTGAGCCTAACCCAAGACCAGCTAGAGAAACAGCCATTCCTATTGTACCCAACAACAACATAGGCCTCCTACCGAAATTATCCAAGAAAAGTGCTGATACAATGCAAAAAAATGTCTTGGCTATCCCCATTATGATGGTCACAGCTATTAGTCCTTTACGGTTGTGGATTCCTGCAGCATTGAACACTGATGGCGTGTAGTATACCACTGCATCATTACCGGAGGCTTGCATGAAGAAATTTATACCGATAGCAGCTAGAAGAATGCGGCGAAGTGGCCGGGTTGGTCTTAGGAGTTCTTTCCAAACTCCCTGACCTTTCCAATTAGTAGTTGAGCCAGCAGCTTTAATTATTTCTTCTAATCTCAAATCAGCTTCATCATCATTATCTGAAGTTTTACGAAGCACTCTTTTGGCTTCTTCTATATTGCCTTTCATAATAAGCCAACGCGGTGATTCAGGCATTTGCAATACTCCATAGGCAATGGCAATAGCTGGAAGAGCAGCTAGGCCAAGCATTAACCTCCAGTTGATGTGGTGTGGTAAACCAGCTAATGCATAATTGAAAATATAACCAAGTAAAATACCAACAGTGATGAAGATTTCAGGGAGTGATGTGAGCAAACCACGTGTCATAGCGGGGGATACCTCGGCAGTATAGACAGGAGCAAGCATGAGGGAATAACCAACACCAATTCCAGCAACGACCCTTCCAGCCATAAGGAATGGGTAGGAAGGAGCAAAGCCCATCAAAAGTGAACCAATTAAGAAAGTTGATGCTGATAAGATAATTGTGTATCTTCGACCAATCATATCTGAAGTCTTTCCAGATGCAAGCGCTCCAATTAGAGAACAAACATTCAATGATCCAACCAAGATTTCCACTTGAGAAGATGAAATATTCATATTATCTTTTATGAATAACACAGCTCCACTCATCACTCCAATATCTGCAATTAATCATTGTTTAGATTTTGAAATAAAATTAACATGTACATCTAGCAGGGGCGGACAAACACCCTTCGTCGGAAAATTATACTCGGTATCTAGGTAAATATTGTATAATTTATGTATATTTAATAAATTGAACACCCTTATACACAACATAGGTTGCTGATCTGGTGGTAAGCACACTAGTTTAGGTCTTTGAGGTCCCCTTTCGATCCCCCCAAACTGAGTTTTTTTAACACAATATTTTTCTGGGCAAATTTAGGTCTTTGAGGTCAGTGGTTCAATCCTCCTTTGCTGCGTTTTTTAACACAATATTTTCTAAAAAAGAAATATCCGCCCCCATATCTTCTTTATGTTTCTAGCATTAAATTTTGATCTAATAATTAAGATTTTATTTTATCTTTTTATATTTTTGATCTATATGAAATGAATTATTGGGTATAACACACTCTCAAGAAATTATTTTTAAAGATAAATTTAAAGATCACTATCCACTATTATATTTTTTATTATTTATAAACTATATTTTTAGAAAATATAAAATAGTTAAGAATGTTATTAAAAGAAAAGTTAAATACGGGGAAAAAAATTTCAACAATCTTCTTGAACTTTGAAATATTCAATTATTTTGGATCATAAAAAAGTCACAACATTCACTTAATATGAACCAGATGGAGTTATATTCAACTAGTAGCTATAATTGTTTTTGTTGACCTTTCTCCATTAGTCTTGATTTGATAGTTTTCTAATTTTAAGTTTCCGTATAAATTTTTTTTTTATGTATAATTTAATAATTTAGGGATATGTAATTTAATTTTTAAATTTGGGTGCTCCCACTCATCAGTAAATACAAATATTTTGTGCACCTACTCACTAAATTTTTTTTTTCAACTCTTTTGAAGTTTGAACACCTTTGACGGAATTCCTGGCTCCGCCACTGACATTTAGTACAAAATATATAGGGGATAAATTAATTAAACAAGAGTGAGTGAGTGAGTGACCATAGCCCAAGAGGATGGAGTTGGTGGAAGCCAAAAGGGCGCAAGCGAGGGCATACTTGTTGAGCGGAGCCTTCTTAGATTCCATTTTATTATCTTCATCCATTATAAGCAGCAGCTCTGATTTAATTTAGATCTATCACTACTCTCTTGATGTTGATGTATATATGAGATTGAAAAACTTTTGAATTATAAGTAATCTGATTTGCCTAAATTGTAGGATGCATTGACACGTTTCTCTTCTATATTCATATACTACTTCAAACAAGCGTAATTTGCGTTTTCCCTCTCGTAAATACGGAGTACTCTATATCTTTTATCCAAATTCACCTGAATTTCCACTTTTGCTTTTAATGCACCATAATATATTCTACTTTTACTTTAAGGTAAAGCTCAAATATCATTTGTTTATTTTTAAACAAGTGAAGTAAAACTTTTACTAATGGTTATAAGTGTGATTTTGTATTAGCGCTAAATAAAGCATATTTCTATTAGAACTAAGTTCATCGCAGGATACATATTATCCTACTAATACTAGAAGTTTAACCTCAATAAAAATGTTATTTTAACGAAAGACTCTCCTTATTTTAATATATTTTTTGAAAGAATCCTTTTCTCTTAAAACTTCCGTAGGAATCACATATAAATTGTGTCTCTTTTTTTAATACCTTTGTTTTTGTTATAATTTATTGATTTAATATTCATCATTTTGCTTAATTTAATTTGGCAATTCACGTTAGAATTAAATGAAAAAGGTTGACAATAAACTCTTATAATCCTAATATTAGCTACTTAACTCACGTTAGAATTAAACGAAAAAGGTAGACAGTAAATTCTTATAATCCTAATAATAGGTACTTAACTCACGTTAGAATTAAATGAAAAAGGTAGACAATAAATTCTTAAAATTTCTTTTAAAGGCTGCATAATCCTAGAGAAATTTGTTTACAGTATTAGTTTACTTTTCTCTCTCTTTTATTTTTTTTTACGTAGAAAGTTTGAGAGATACTTTTATAAACCTCTTTCTTATCTACCTAGGATTATACTAAACTAATGTTTAACTCTAAATACAATTGGATTGTCTTTAATTTTGGAATCAATAATTTTTCTTTTTGTATAAAAGTTTATTTCAAACTATTAAATATTAGAAAGATAAAATTAATTTTAAAGACTTAAATATTAGGACTTTTAATATAGTTCAAACAGGAAAAAAATTTAAGAATGAAAAGTTTAGTCAATTTTAAAATATTTAAAATTACGAGTTCTTATATTTATATCTTATATAAAATAAGTAAATATTTAATAGAGCAACTTTCACATATAGCAAACACAAAATTCATATTTGTATGTTATAGCAAAGTTTGCATAATTGCGCTCCATAGCAAACATATATATGTATAATTCGCTATACATATACAAATGAAAGCTATGCCTATTTCACTATACATATATACAAAAGAAGCAATTGTATAATTCGCTGGCTCCTCTTCAGATTTGTATAATTTCGCTGGTAGACCATTTGTATAAATTGTTGTTAGCCTCTCGTTTGTATAAATCGTTGACAACCTCTCAATTCAATTTTATGCTTTTGTATATCTGTATAAAATTTGAATTTGTATACAATTGAATCGAAATAAAACGTTTGTATATCAAATATCGCTCTCTCTTTCGCTTTATACAAACATAAATTATACATTATATTTTGTATAATCTGTGTTTGTATAAAACGAGAAAGAGAGAAAGGAAAAAGAAATCTGGGCAAGAAAATATTTATATTGTATAATTATAAGTGTATAGGACGAAGATATATGTATTTGCATGTGTATATACAATTTTCTCTCACTTTATACAAACAGAAGCACAATTTATACATTTAGTTTCTGTTTGTATAAGCGAGAGAGGCGAGGGTGGCGAGCGAGATTTGGGAGAGTGGTGAGCGAGATCTGGGATATGGGAGAGAGAGGGAACAAAATATATGTATATATACAATTTCCTCTCGCTTTGTACAAACACAAACACATTTTATACATTTGTGTTTGTATTTTAGTCTAATTAAAGTGGACACAAGAACAAATATGGCAGCAGAAGAATATCCTTTCTTATGTCTGTTTGAGTATTACAGTGGGTGCTATATATATAGCACTTAGAGTAGCCACGTGTCTTAACATGAGAGGAGAATGCAAATACAATGACAACTGTATAGTATAATGGATAAAAACACACAAAACTATGTCGTTTTATGAAATAGAAACAACTACTAATCTACTATCTCTAATATTCTCCCTTCTCATCAAATGTTGAAGATTTATGTTTTGTTTCATCTTCGATATTATGAATACGAGGAGGTAGTTTCTGCGGAAGCACACCTAATCGATTTCAGAACAAGATGAACTTATCTCCTGTTAGGGGATTAGTGAATCCATCAGCAATTTGTTGGGAAGCAGGCACAAAATTCACATTGACCTGACCAGCAACAACCTTTTCTCTGGTAAAATGAAGATCTAGCTCCAAGTGCTTAGTTTTCGATCTGAGGACTGGATTTGATGCTAATGCGATTGTGCTCGTGTTATCACACCAAATTACTGGTTTGAACTGAGATTGGACACCAAGTTCTGAGATTAAGCCTTTGATCCAGAGAACTTCTTGAATGACATCTGCCAAACTGCGATATTCAGCCTCTGTCATGGATCTTGATACTACATGTTGTTTCTTAGAGCTCCACGCTACCAGATTTCCTCCTAAAAACACATAGTAGCCTGTAGTCGATCAGCGATCATCGATTGAGCTACCCCAAGCTGCATCTGAAAATCCTGTTAACATTTGATGTCCTGCTGGAGAATAGAGTAGACCGTAGTCCAACGTACCTCTGAGGTAGCGTAAGATTCGTTTAACAGCTTTCCAGTGTTTGTCAAGAGGATTTTGTAAGAACTGACTGACCTTGTTGACACTAAATGCAATATCTGGTCGGGTGAAGCCAACATACTGAAGAACTCCAACAATGCTTCGATATTCTTTCGTGTGCTCATGAGCAACCCTATCAGTAAGAGACAGTGGTGGATGTCCAACCATTGGTGTAGAAGTGGAGTGTGACCCAAACATGTTTGCCTTGAGTAGGATCTCAGTGATATATTTCTTTTGATTTAGAAGAAGTTGGTTGCCAATTCTGTGGATTTCGATTCCTAGAAAAAAGGAAAGTAATCCTAGATCCTTAAGTGAGAACTTCAAATGAAGATGATCAATGAGTTCTTCAATAAAGCAGTCATTGTTGCCTGTGATTATGATGTCATCAACATAGACCACTAGATATGTGACAGTGGAAGTAGAGTTCAAGTAGAACAAAGCTGGGTCAGCCACAGATTCTTTGAAGCCCAATTTATCAATAAGAAAATCACGGAGCTTTTCAAACCAAGCACGAGGGGATTGCTTAAGACCATAAAGTGCTTTGTGAAGTTTACATACCAATGGCCGTCCTTCAGAATCCATTTGCTCAAATCCAGGAGGTTGTTTCATAAACACTTCTTCCTTAAGGTCTCCATTGAGAAACACATTGCTTATATCAACTTTCCGAATCTGCCAATTGTTTGTGACTGAAGTTGAAATAATTATTCGAACGGTAATCCTTGATGTGACTGGACTAAATGTATCAAGACAGTCATATCCAAAGGTTTAAGAGTACCCTTTTGCAACCAGTCGCGCTTTGTACCTAGAAACAGTCCCATCAGGATTTTTCTTGAGTCTAAACAACCATTTGCAGCCTACAACTTTTCGAGTTGAAGAGAGAGGAACCAGACTCCAAGTTCTATTATTGATCAGCGCTTGAAGCTCAACATAAATTGCTTCTGTCCACTTATCATTTAGCATTGCTTCATGGATGGAGACAGGCTCAACTGAAGTGAGGTCAATGTAGTAAGCCTTGGGTTTGTAAATTCCAACTTTGGATCTTGTTAGAATAGGGTGTGTGTTGACTGGTGTTTCAATTGTAGGTCTTGAATCAGCAGGCAAGCTGTTTACTGATGGTTCAAGGTGTCCAACAAGAGGGGAAGAAGGTGAGGAAGCAGGGCAAAGTGGAATACCCACGCGTTCACTAGCAGTCGATGTGGGTTCCTGAGGTGGTAAATGGGAGTTGTTATTCAAGTTAACAACAAGGGGTATGACTCTTGAGAGAGGTTTAGCTGATGCTGATAAACCATTTTAGTCTAATTAAAGTGGACACAAGAACAAATATGGCAGCAGAAGAATATCCTTTCTTATGTCTGTTTGAGTATTACAGTGGGTGCTATATATATAGCACTTAGAGTAGCCACGTGTCTTAACATGAAAGGAGAATGCAAATACAATGACAGCTGTATAGTATAATGGATAAGAACAAACAAAACTATGTCGTTTTATGAAATAGAAACAACTACTAATCTACTATCTCTAATATTGTATAAAAGCGAGAGAGGCGAGCGACAGAGAGAGCGAGCGAGAGAGGGAGAGTGGCGAGCGAGAGTTTGAGGGAGAGAGGCGACTAGCAAACAGTTTGCTACAGGGCACAATTAAATCAAAGTATGGTTATACCATTTAATTTGAATTAATAGTTTGCCATTATGTACAATTTTCCCTATTTAATAGCTATAACTTTAAGTAATTTCAAAGTCATACATAATAACGTAATAATTGTTTCCTATGTCCCTAATTACTTGTTTTAGTTGTCCATTTTGACAAATCAAGAAAAAAACAATTTCTTTTTATCTATTATACCCTCAATTAGTTACTTTGAAAAAAGTAGAACTTTTTTAAAATCTTAAATTTTTAATTCATCTACTTCATAATTAATAAGGGTAAAATGGTAAACTCACTATGTCAATCATTATTTTCTTAATACGGGTGTCAATTTAAAAGTGGATAAGTAATTAGGGATAGAGGGAGTAAATAGCAATTATTTTAAAAAATAGTAAAAGATAATTTTGTTAATTCGTAGAGTTTTTAAATGAAGGGCAAAAGAACTTTCATAACATGCCAAACAATTTAGGGGAAACTACATAAATGAACCATAAAATCTAAAATAATTATAATTTCATATCCAAACCTAAAGTAATTTCTGAAATGTACATTCTCTCATAAATAATTACAGCACATACCCCCACATTAAGGCTGGTAATTATTTTCGCATAACTGATACTAAATCAATATTATATACTGTATTGGTATCATTAAGGCTGATAATTTTTGTTTAACTGATACTAAATCAGTATCATATACTATATTGATATCATTAAAATTGATAATTTCGTTTAACTTGCTACCAAATTAGTATATATATACTGTACTGATATCATTAAAGTTTCTTGTTCAGAAATTACTCATTACTAAATGATACGATAAAAGTATATATAAATATTTTATGATATAATTAAGGTTTCTTGTTCAAAAATTACTCATTAGTCAATTATACTATAAGCGTATTACGTATGTATATATATATATACATACTTTTATAATATCATTGACTAATAAGTCATTTCTGAACAAGAAACCTTAATGGTACCAATACAACATATATATATATATATATATATATATATATATATATATATA